>PVHP010025316.1:0-27460 GCA_004024765.1 Zapus hudsonius | reverse complement strand
TGATTGCAAAAGAGAAACGCAGAGAGCTATGACACAGGGCTTGTGGGAAGGAATCAATTGAATCATAGTTGCTTTGAAAACAGTTAAGAAAAGAAATGGAGGAATGTGGAATGACATTGACCAATAGGCAAAAAGGAAGACCAAACCTCATTCCTAAGAAGATAAAGAACTGGACTCTACTATTAATAGGTGCATCTTTACAAATGAACTGTAAGTTATCATTTTATTTAGGTCTTGCAAAACATCCTAAATGGAGAACGACACCAGGAGTTCCTGCTTAACTCAGGAACAAGACAGCGGTGTCCACTGTCACCACTGCTCTTTAACATAGTGTTTGAAGTTCTAGCCCAAGCAATAAGACAGGAGAACAGCATAAAAGGGATACAAATCGGAAAGGAAGAAGTCTATCCCTCTTTGCAGATGACATGATCTTATACATATAAGATCAAAGAATAGTATCAGAAAACTCCTAAAGGTAATCAATGGTGCAGGTAAGTGCTTCCTGCTCCCCAGAGACTCTGGCTGGTCTTAGTTCTTTAGGCCAAAAGTAAAGAAAGGAGTCAAATTATTTGTGAAATTATTTCATGAGAAATGGGGAGACATTTTCCTCTCCAAAAAAAGCTGTTTCTGCTTGGTAGCTTCATGAGAAATGTTAAATATTTCTCCTTTTCAGGTAAATGCACTATAGCTTACTTTCCAGATGTTTAAACAACCCTGGAATGTTCTGGATTTTACCAGAATCGAGCTCCAGCTCTCTGGGAGGGGTGGTGCTGGTTGCCAGCTGGTAAACACCATCCCATCATGGGAGGTGGAGGCTAGGGTGCAACTTTCCACAGCTGTTTGTAAAGAGCCACTGGAAAAACAGATTTGGGGAATGTTGTAGTCAGCCACATGCCGCTGGAATGAATCTCTACGCACAATTATGGGGAGGAAATGTATTTAATCAGACCCAGGGGAAGTTAATGGAAAAAAAGGCTGGCCCCCTTTCACATATCCAAGCAGAGACAGAGACAGAAGCCCAGCACCAGCACCAAGCAAGCACACTGTAACACACTGTGATTCACAAAATGCAGATCTCCAGACCAGGGTTCTGGCTCTTCTTTTGCATATCTATCCTTAGTATTTTACATCCAAATTGGAAAGGGTCAGTCCCCAGGAGGCTAGGCCAAGGTGGTACTTCCTCTAGCCAGAGCCGGAAGACAACTTTAATAAATCCTTATAATTATAAAATTATAATTATAATTATAAATAATTTTAATAAATCCTTAATTCTTTTGGGGGACATTATTCAAACTACCACAGGGAACAACTTTCCACTTCAGTTAAGCCTTGGGACAAACATGTACAGATTTTCCAACATTCTCCACTTTGCCTTTTCCTAATCTACGTTTCTCAGTTGCTTAGAAGCTTGACAGTATTTCAAGCCACAGAACAAATCTGGCTTAATTTAAAATGAGCAATTTGTTGTCATAGTTTGTAAAAGAGAAAATTTAAACACAGTGATTTGTTGATTTCCTTACGTGGTGAGCTTTGTTGTGTTGGGGACAGGCAATTCACCTCCTTAGTCAGCTTCAACATCAAAGGAACAGATGGACAAAAAGCCCCTACTCCCTTCTCAGGAGGAAGAAAAAAAAATCACTGTTAAAGAAGGTCTGAGTTTAAAGGAATTTCTGTAAATAAACAACCAGATGGTTGCCATGAGATTAGAGTGACCACTTAGATGTGGCCAGGATGTGGGTTAAAAGGCCATGAGCCACCTGTGGGCCATAAATAATAGCAGATAACTGTTTAGAAAAAATAGCGGATAACTGTTTAGTAGAGATTGTAGAGAACTGTGAACTTCTCATGCTTGTAACCTCAAACAGCCACCTGTATGCCATAAATTAATAGATAACTATGAAATGTCATATGCCTGAAAACTAAAACCTATAAAACCTAGTGAAGAAGGCAGAAGGGGGTCTGGGACAGAGGTTCGACTTTTGAGCCTAATCCCAGATCTCAGCATGCTGAACAATAAAAACCTTGATGTGTGAATTTGATTATCGTGTCTTCTGTTCTATGAGGAGTGCTCGACTTCGGACCTCAACATTTGGGGGCTCACTGTCCGGGATCAGACCTCTCCTCAGGCAACAGACAATCCCGATACCGAGGTTCAGGGAAACCACGGAAGGAGGATTGGCCACCTCCGTCTGGAGGGACTAAGAGGTCCCAGTCTGGTTCTGGTTGAGAATTCTCATCTGAGTTGAAAGAAAGGACTGTGACCCTGGAGATTCCACTGTCAGAAGCCGAGGGAGATGTCCCTGGCAGTCAGGAGCCAAAGTGATGTCCTCAGTGGATGCCGTTTGGGCTAATTTCTGGTAAGAATCCTGACCTGGGTGTGAATGATGTGAATGACACTAAACCTGTGAGATTGGTGTGGCTGACTGGCTGGTGGATTTGGGAGAGTCCTGTGCAAATCTGTTTTGCTTCAGTATTGTGTCTTTTGTTATTTTTTCCCTGGTGTTCCCTTTTATTTTGCTCACGATGGGACAGACTCAGATTACACCCAAGACTCTTCTCTTGAGCCATTTCTCCGAAGTCCGCACCAGAGGGCGTAATTTTGGTGTGAGAAGAGGTAAGTTTGACTCCCTTTGTTCAGCCAAATGGCCGAATTTTAACGTAGGGTGGCCACCACAGGGAACCTTCTCTCTGGACATAATTACCAAGGTCCAAGACATTATCAGCCAATCTGGTACCCAGGGCCACCCTGACCAGTTTCCTTACATCTTGGTATGGCAGGCCCTAATAGAAGATCCCCCTTCGTGGCTGAAACCCTTCATCCATGACAGGGAGAAAGGACCTCCCAAGGTATTGGCAGTCACTAAGGCTAGCTCCAAGCCTCCTCCGCCAGGTGTCGCTGCCTCAGAACCCACTAGTCCAGCTGGGAAGCCCATTTTTGCAGGAAGAATCAACTCTTTACCCCACCCTGCTAGATCTTGATCTAGAGGTAAATTCCCCGCCCTATGCGGCTGCGCGAGGCGGCGGAACTCCCAGAACGCCCCCACTCAACTGCCTCTCCATCTGCACCCCGGGCCCTGACCACAGGAACGGCATGGGGGCTCAGATCTCACAGGCACCGAGAGGAGGCCCCAGAAGAAGAACCCTCTTCCACTTCTACCGGGGCCCTGTCCTCCCAGTCCGGGCATTGGGCAGCGCAGGTCCCAATGGGGAGCGTACTTATCAGTATTGGCCCTTCTCGAGTAGTGACCTATATAATTGGAAAGCCCAGCACCCTCCCTTCTTGGAGGATCGTAGGGGTCTAACTGACTTGTTTGAAACTATATTGCACACTCACAGTCCCACTTGTGATGATTGCCAACACTTACTCAAAGTTTTATTTACTACTGAGGAATGAGAGTGAATCCTCACTGAAGCCAGGAAGAATGTTCCTGGTGACCATGGAAGGCCGACAACTCTGCCAAATCTGATTGATGAACGTTTTCCTTTGAACAGACCTGAATGGGATTTTGGGACCGCGGAAGGTAGGGAGAGTCTTCACATACATCGCCAGACTGTATTGTCTGGCCTCCGGGCAGTGGCTCGCCGCCCCACCAATTTGGCGAAAGTGAAAGCAGTGATGCAGGGGGAAAATGAAAGCCCAGCCTCATTTCTCAAGCGCCTCTATGATGCTTATAAACAGTATACTCCCTTGGATCCAGTAGCAGAAGAGAATCAGTCAGTGGTAATAATGTCCTTCATAAACCAGGCAGCCCCAGATATTAGGAAGAAGCTATACAAACAGGAGGGACTTGGGGAAATGACCACTTGTGATTTGATGAAAGTAGCAGAGAGGGTTTTCAATACTTGTGAGACTCCAGAGGAAAGGGAGGACAGAATTCGAAAAGAAACTCAGGAACTCCAGGAGAGGATTCGAAGAGAGGATAGAGAGCCTCAGAGTAAGGAGAGCAGGAGACAACAGAAGGAGATGGCTAAGATTTTGTTGGCAGGTATCCAAGGAGCTGCTGGGACTGGATTTAAACCAGCTGGACCCCCTAGGACCAGACCCAAATTAATGAGAGGACAATGTGCTTATTGTAAGGAATATGGGCACTGGAAAAGAGAATGCCCTAAAAGACAGGGACAACAAAGACAGGTACACAGATCCAGCAAGGATGCCCAAGTCCTGATGGCAGGACTGGATAGTGATTAGGGGGGATGGGACTCAGATCCCCTCCCCGAGTCTCGGGTAACAATGTATGTGGAGGGGAAGCCACTGGGATTCATGGTTGACACCAGAGCTCAGTATTCAGTTCTCAATAAACTCACTGAGCCCTTATCCCAAAAGACTAGCCTAGTGTAGGGAGCAACTGGATCCAGGGCATATCGATGGACCAGTAAGTGTCGGGTAGATTTGGGCAGGCACCAGGTGACTCACTCCTTCTTAGTCATCCCTGAGTGTCCAGCTCCTCTTTTAGGGCACGATTTGTTATCGAAGGTGAAGGCTCGTATTCACTTTGAACTAGATGGCATTAAAGTGATGGATGGCAAGGGAGAGCCTCTCCACATATTGACTATGTCTCTAGCAGATGACCATTGCCTGTTCACTAGACAGAGCCCCCCACTATTAGATGCATGGCCCCAAGAGATGACCTATTGGATCCACACTTACCGCCAGGCCTGGGTAGAAATAGCAGGGATGGGACTGAGAGCACATTGTGCTCCAGTGATAGTGGAACTCAAGGCTTCATCCCAGACCATCTGGGTTTGTCAGTATCCCATGTAACCTGAGGCACAAAAAGGAATTGCCCCTCACATTAACAATCTCCTAGAGGCTGGAATATTGCAGCCCTGTCGTTCTGCCTGGAATACCCCACTTCTCCCTGTAAAGAAACCTGGGGGAGGGCTTGAGAGATGGCTCGGTGGTTGGGGCACTTGCCTCCAGTGCCTAGGGCCCCGGGTTCAATTCCCCAGGTCCCATGTAAGCCAGACCCACAAGGTGGTGGCCCTGGTGCTCTCTCTCTCTCTCTTCTTGAAAATGAATAAATAAAATATTTTTTAAAAAAGAAACCTGGGGGAAAGGATTACAAGCCTGTTCAGGATTTAAGGGAGGTGAATAAAAGAATTGAGGACATTCACCCCACTGTTCCTAACCCTTATACGCTGTTGAGTCATTTACCCCCCTCTCATGTTTGGTATACAACTCTAGACCTAAAGGATGCATTTTTTAGCATAGTTCTGGCACCCAGCTGTCAACCTATCTTTGCCTTTAAATGGCATGATGAGAGCACGGGGACCCCTGGGCAGCTAACATGGACTAGACTTCCACAAGTCTTTAAGAACTCCCCTACCCTGTTCAATGAGGCTTTAAGTCAAGATCTGGCCTCTTATCGTCGGAGCCATGCCTCAGTGACTCTCTTGCAGTACGTGGACGATATGCTTTTGGCAGCACCCTCAGAAGCTGAATGCCGACAGGCTACTGGAGACCTTCTCCAGGAATTAAAGAGGATGGGTTATTGGGCTAGTGCAAAGAAGGCTCAGATATGTAGACAAACCGTCACCTATCTGGATTATGAATTAAGGGAAGGGACCAGGTGACTGACAGATGCCATGAAATAAACTATTCTCAGACTTCCAGTCCCCACCTCTGCCAGGGAAGTCCGAGAATTCCTGGGAACAACAGGATACTGCCGGCTCTGGATAATGGGGTATGCTGAACTGGCAAAGCCCCTATATGAGGCAACAAAAGATAAGGCCCTCTGGACTTGGGGACCAGACAACAAAAGGCCTTTGAAGGGCTCAAGGCTGCCCTCCTGAGGGCCCCAGCCCTGGCACTGCCAGACACACTGAAACCCTTCACCTTGTTTGTTGATGAAAAAAGGGGAATAGCAAAAGGGATACTGATGCAGTGCCTGGGACCCTGGAAGCGTCCAGTTGCCTATCTTTCTAAAAAGCTAGACCCAGTGGCAGCAGGCTAGCCCCCATGCTTGCAGATTATAGCAGCAGTAGCCCTAATGGTGAAGGATGCTGATAAACTGGTTTTGGACAACATCTGAAAATAGTAACCCCATAGGGCCCAACAAAATCTTGGCCCCTCAGCTACCTCCCTCTCTACCTGTTACTACTATTGAGCCTGCACACTCTCATCAACTGGGTCCTGGTCCTACTAACCAATCTCCAGAGGATCCGCTCTGGAAGCTGATGTACACTATGTATGGGGCTTTAAATGCTACCAGCCCAAATTTTACCACATCATGTTGGCAATGTTATGATGTAAGACCTCCTTTTTATGAGGCAGTGGGACTGAATAGTACTTATAACTTGTCAGAGCAGGAGCACCCCCCTCAATGTTCCTGGGGGGAAAGAAAAATTGGAATAACCTTGCAACAGATAACAAGAAAGGGGGCCTGTTTAGGACAGGTACCTAAGAGGAGACAAGAATTATGTGCCATACTTCATAAGAGGTCTAATTGGGGCACAAATATCAAATGGATAATTCCTGCAAACGAGGGATGGTGGGTATGCTCAAAGACTGGCCTGACCCCATGTCTGTCAACTTCAGTTTTTAATGCTACCAATGAATTTTGTGTCCTAGTAACTGTGTTGCCCCATATCCTATACCACTCAGAGGACAGCATGTATCATTACTGGGACAAAGATTATAATCGGGAAATCAAGAGGGAGCCCATCACTGCTCTGACCATAGCTACCCTATTTGGCCTGGGTCTAGCTGGAATGGGAACAGGAATAGCATCCTTAGCAACCCAACAGATAGGAATGGCCTCCCTCCGGGCGGCTATAGATGAAGATTTAGAAAGGATAGAAGCTTCTATTAGTCATCTGGAGAAGTCTCTTACTTCCTTATCTGAGGTAGTACTCCAGAATAGGAGAGGGCTAGATTTATTATTTCTGGAACATGGTGGGGTCTGTGTTGCAATACAAGAGCAGTGCTGCTTTTATGCTGATCATTCAGAGGTCATAAAAGATTCCATGACTAAAGTAAGGGAAGGTATAGCTAAAAGAAAACGAAAAAGAGAGGCAGGAGAGAACTGGTTTGAGTCTTGGTTTAACAGGTCCCCATGGATGGCAACCCTGGTTTCCACTCTATTGGGCCCATTATTTATCCTGCTGTTGATACTAACCCTTGAACCGTGTGTTCCTAACTGACTTATAGCTTTTGTAAAGGAAAGGGTAAACACAGTCCAATTAATGGTACTCAGGCAAGAATACCAAAGAGTTTCCAACCATGAGAGCCTTTACGCACCTAAACCAAATGAGCAGGATTCCTCATTATGACCAAAGAAAGGGGGGATGTTGGGGGCAGACAATTCACCTCCTTAGTCAGCTTCAACATCAAAGGAAGAGATGGACGAAAAGCCCCTACTCCCTTCTCAGGAGGAAGAAAAAAAAATCACCGGTAAAGAAGGTCTGAGTTTAAAGGAATGTCTGTAAATAAACAACCAGTTGGTTGCCATGAGATTAGAGTGACCACTTAGATGTGGCCAGGATGTGGGTTAAAAGGCCATGAGCCACCTGTAGGCCATAAATATTTGCAGATAATTGTTTAGAAAAAATAGCGGATAACTGTTTAGTAGAGATTGTAGAGAACTGTGAAGTTCCCATGCTTGTAACCTCAAACAGCCACCTGTATGCCATAAATTAATAGATAACTATGAAATGTCATATGCCTGAAAACTAAAACCTATAAAACCTAGTGAAGAAGGCAGAAGGGGGTCTGGGACAGAGGTTCGACTTTTGAGCCTAATCCCAGATCTCAGCATGCTGAACAATAAAAACCTCTTTGTGTGAATTGCATTATCGTGTCTTTTGTTCTATGAGGAGTGCTCGACTTCGGACCTCAACGGTTGCTGGTATAGAACACTGGGTATTGGGATCTGATCACTGGCGACATGCACTGTGGAATCTGAGTTTGGAGGTTGCCGAGGCAGGAAGCTGCCAAGAACAATCAGTAGAGATGTCCCCCCACACTAGGGGCCTATGTTAAAGTCACATGCTGGATAATGGCATCCTCTGAAAGAGACAGGAAGCCTGGGAGAGCCACGAGAGTGTGGGCCAGTCACCTTAGAGCAGGGTGATTGAAGAGACTGACAGGAGGCCGGCCGATGCCACCGACCTGGCATCTGAACCAACTGGCCGTGTGTAGATTGAGAAGTAGGCAAAAAAGGTTTTTAGTTCTCTCTCTCTCTCTCTCTCTCTTTCTCTCTCTCTCTCTCTCTCTCTCTCTCTCTCTCTCTGGATTGTAGCTTATTTCTACTCTTCTGTTTCCTTTCCTTCATTCCTTCTCCAGAAGCCCAATGCTGCCCTCCCCTTGGAAACCTTTTCTTACAGTGTACATTCAATATCTGAATGACTGTTCAAGCTTTTCTCTTTCCTGAGGGCTTAAGGATGGAATTTCACACTGCTTCGTCAAGTAGTTTCTGAGTTGGAAGGAGGCTGAGATCTCTGATCACTGTCTTTCCCTGGTCCATCAAGTAAATGTCAAGACTTAATCCTGTAAAATACTCACCAGGCTACACAACCATGGAACTCTCTTCAGTGCCCACAGGGTCTGGAGTTGGGCAGCTTCAGGGCACTCTGGTCATTTCAATTTGAAGGCACACATAGGATAACATGGGGGGGGGGGGCTTTCTGGAAAAGGTCTAAGAGGGTCCTTGTGAGGGTAAGTAGGTAGAAGGGAGGCTGAATGGAGATGTCCCAGGCAGGAGGACCGGCCTTATTATGTACACAGGAGTTTCTGGAACCTGAGAACATAAAGCCTGCAGGTAGTGAGAGGCAGGTGTGCTCCCCCTTTCCTATATGGTGACTTCCAGCTGGAAAGATGCAGGAGGCGAGGTCCAAGATGGTCGTCAGTCTCCTGGCTTGGGGATTAGAGTGGATGTGACATCATTTGCCAACATAGGAACAGTCAGTGGAAAAGCAGCCTGGGAGGGGGGGGAGAAAATGAGGCTCCCATGACACGTCAGAATGGACCTGCCTAGGAGCAGACCACGAGCCTAAGCATGTGGGAAAATGTTTGGGCTAAAGGGAGGGAGAGAGGGAGGGAAGGAGTGAAAGAGAGAGGAAAGGAGGGAAGGAGGGAGGGAGGGAAGGAAGGAGGGAGAAATGGAGGGAGGGAAGAAGGGAGAGAGGGAGGAAGGGAAGGAGGGAGAGGGAAGGCCTGACTGAAGATTTGGTCAGCACCAAAGCTGGCTGGCAGTGGAGATGCACAGATAGGAGGGTTAGGGTTGTGAGTTCAGGCTTTGCACGTTGCCTGCCTGACTTAACTGTGCCTCATAACTCTTGCTCAGTAGTTGCCAAGGGCAGGCTGGTCAACCTGACTCTTGGGACTCTCATCACCTGGGCACACAGTTCCTGTTGCAGGTACCTCTGAGTCACTGGGACAAACCCAGACCAAAAGCAGCTTCTGGGAGGAAAGAGCTCATTGCGGCTCGAGATCTGCAAACTTCCTTGTGGCTTGCAGAGCAGAGGCTGGCTCACATCTTGTGGAAGGAGCCTGAGCGAGCTAAGCTAAGAGGTGTGCCCTCCCCAGCTCAGCACAAGGGATGAGGGAGAATGGAGAAGGGAAGGCTAGTGCCCATGGCAAGGCTGGTACAGCTGTCCACTGGTCTGTCTTAATGGCCCCTGACATGAGTCCCGGCATCCTCTCCTAACATTACCTTTGAAGTTGTGCTGCAGGCCATGGCCTGGAGAGTCAGCTGAGGATGTCAGCAGGAACCACTCTGCCACTGACCCTGCAGCTCCCCTCCTGTGAAGCCCAGGTGCCCTCGTGGAGTGAGCCTGCTGAGGGAAGGCTGTGGGTGCTGCCAAATGTGTGCCAAGCAAGCGGGAGACCTGTGCAAAGAGGCCCAGCTCTGCGACCCCCACAAAGGGCTGTACTGTGACTTCTCAGCCAACAAGCCAAGGTTCCAGACAGGAGTGTGTGCATGTAAGTGTCCCCATCCAGACTGCTGGAGAAGCCAGGTGGGAGAAACAGACTATCTGTATGCACTGTGAGCTTCCTGTGGCTAAATTCAGGGGGCTTGGCTTGTGTGACTCCATTGTGTTGGACACATGTGTTCAGAAACCATCGTTTTCAGTGCACCAAAGTGATCCATCTCAGGGACTGCTTTCTCAGGGGACTGCTTTCAGTCATGTCAGGAGCCACGGGTCCTTCTCCTCAGCCTGGGCTCCTGCACTCTCCCACAAACCCAGCCATGGCTGTGCAGTCCCCTGCAGACCATCTACACCATCTGCACGTTAGCAGGGACCCACACGCCAAGTCACATAGGGTAAAAGTCACAGTTCTGAGGGTGACAAACACTGCCCGCAGGACAGTGGACACCAGGAGGGAAGCCAGCTTCCTTGCAGTTGGACTGTGTGCAGCCATCAGGCTTCGTGAGGCCTCAGCCAGCACCATTCCATACTCCTTAGGGATAGGGGGGATCTGGATGGCTCCAGCAGGGTGACCTTGACTGAGTGTTGTGAGGTCTGTGCGGTGACGTCATGTGTACTTCCTACCTTATGGAGACTTAGCTGGGATGACCATCTGTAATAGTGACATAAATCCCAAACTGCCTGGCACAAAGCTGCTACGCAGCAGGACCTCAACGATGCCTGGCACTTGTGGGCACTCTGGGGACTCCACTATCAAACGCCAGTCTCCAGGACAGAAGAGATGACCCACTTGGAATGGACAATTGTGTCATTCTATCTGCTGGTTATTTAAAAGGCATCAGGTTACTGTATTATGTAAATGTTCAAATTATACTACATCATGTAATATTTCAAAATATTATTTTCATCAGAAAAATCTACACATTGGATGGCTAGAAAGAGCTCAGGGGTGGATACCAGTTATGTAAAATTTTAATTTCTGCTTGAACAACAATTTATGCTGGGCACAAATACAATCAGTTGTTTTCTTGGATGTGACATTCAAGAAAATGTTTCCAAAATACCCAAGTCTGAGTACCGAGAGTTTGTGCAGTACAACTCGGACTACAACCGGGGGGCTTGTCTTCCGCTTCCACAGCAGCACTGGGAAGTGAGCAATAGCCGCAGGGGTGGGGACACAGAATGCTCTCTGTGCTTAGTGTCACACAGAATGCCAGACCACATGCTAACAGCTGATAAAGCTAATTTTTCTTCTGTGCCACTAAGGACATTCCTAGGTAAAGTTAGCTTTGCTCTTTGTGTCTAAACACAGTGTGGAGCACAGAACTGGGTGACGCCCACACAGCGTGAGCCACAGTAAGGCAAGAAAGTGTTAGCAACCACTGTCTTTCTACCACTGGTGCAAAGGGAAGAAAGCCCTTCACATCTTAGTGTAGTTGTAGATTCCATGAAAATATCTCCTGTTTCCTGGGGGGGGTTGGTAGAACATACTTGAACTTTCTGATCTAGAAGGGAAAGAGCACCCTCAAGGAGGTGAAGTGTCCTCCAATCCTTTCTGTATAAGTATCCTCTTTCTGCCAAATTTAGGACTTTAAAAAATTGCCTTGCGACTGGAGAGATGGCTCAGCGGTTATGGCATTTGCCTGCAAAGCCTAAGGACCTGAGTTTGATTCCTCAATACCCACATAAAGCCAGATGCACAACCATCTGAAGTTCATTTGCAGCAGCTAGAGGCCCTGGTGTGCCATTCTCTCTCTGCTTGCAAATAAAAAAATTTTTCTTTAAAAAATTGCCTTTATTCTAGAACTGAGATTTTACTTGGTTGTAATTTTGGAAGTGACCATTTGTAGTTTAACCTAGGACTAGGAGACTATGCAAGGTCCAAGATTCCCCAAGACAAACCACCAGAGACTCAAATCAGAGCAAAAGCAAGGGTCATTTTATTCAAGCAGGTTCAAACCCGGACCGCAGTCAACCAGTTACTGAACTGGGACTGGCAGCCCAGAATGCAGACATTCAAACCTTTTTATAGGCCAGAGTAAACAACTTTGGGGAAATTCCAGTTCAAGGGTTAGGGTCTGTGTAAGCAAGTTACAAAAGCCAGATAAATGGAACTGAGACCAAGGCCGAGAAGATGTATCCAGCATTTAGTTATTCTTGTCTTTCCACATTCCTGTAGCCTAAGCATTATACAGAAGCCAAAATAGCTGTTAGTTACTTAATTCTGCCTTTCCAGACAGCTGCTCATCTCAGGGCCTTGTGACACCCAGAGACTCAAGTGAGCAGTGAGAAACATGAATGTCACAGGCACACTTCACAACTACAAAATCCCTGTCCTAGACAGCCACACGCTGGGATGAACCTCCAAACCAGGCACAGTTATGGGAGGAAAGGATTTATTGAAACTACAGATCCAGGGGAAGTTCCATAATCTTGAAAGTGACTGGCCCCCTTTCACAGGTCCAAGGAGAGAGACAGAGAGACAGAGAGACAGAGAGAGACAGAGAGAGTGAGAGGAAGAGGGAGAGGGAGAGGGAGAGAGAGAGGGAGAGGGAGAGGGAGGCTACCACCAACACCACACACACCAGCAAAACAGGTGGGGGGAGAGGAGAAAATTTCTCACTTATATAGCCTTAGGGCAGGGACTTGCAACACTTTCTCAGACTTGTTGACTCCCTAAGTCTCTGGAATTTCCTTCCTGCACTGCCCTCCCAGGAAGGGATGCTCATTTTAGCTCCCCTGAGCCTCCTTACATCCTGCCCCCTACTGAGAGGGCTGCCTTCCAGTGAACATCCTCAGAGACCCATCCAAGAAGACTAAGCAGGTCAAGGTGACAACAAAACCATCACAATGCCTCCTTGTAACTTTCCTGTAGATGTGCTGTGAAGGAGGTTTTAAGAACTATCTTCACACGGGAGATAGCAACTTCCTCCATGGTCTATACTTGGGCATCTGCCTATCCGACTTTTATTTCTCTTTTATCCAAAAGTCTGCTTGTGTTTTTCTCTTTCCAGATCTTTTGGCTGTTGGATGTGAGCTCAACAGGGTCCACTATCAAAATGGCCAAGTGTTTCAGCCCCATCCCCTGTTCAGCTGCCTCTGTGTGCAATTGGATGCACACCACTGTTCATTCCTAAGCCAGTGGGCAGCCACTGCTCCACAGCAGGAGGAGGAAGTAAGTCAGCTCAGAAAGACTGTGGCCTGGGAACTTTGCCACGTCAGCACTCAACAGACTACCTGACAATGCCAGGTGCTCACAGGCAGAGCCACTCCTCACGGATGAGTTTTGAGGGTTTTCCATCATGGTTCTTTCATGCACCACAGCAGTAAAGGCCGTGTCTCTGTGGGGATAGCGAGACTTGGGCTGAGGGTACCATCATAAACCCTTGCCTCAAAGGTAAAGTCTAGCCACCTGAGAAGGAAGCTGTACAGCTTTAGACTTTGCAAGCAAAATATCCCAGTATTCAAAGTTCTACTAGGTCAGGAAACTCACTCTGATTTGTATTGTTCTGTTATGGGCAATAAGTCACTCTATGATGCAAACAGAAATGGAAGGTGGATTTAAAAGAATCAAGGGGAGGAACAAATCATTTTGAATTTCTAAATATTTTTAAACATATGAAACTTATATAAATAGTCCTTTCATTCACTTTAAGGTCGGTTATCCATGTCTGGGGCCAGGAGAATTGAGCACCTAGGCAACTGCAGGTGCGGATGGTTGTCTGTCTGCTCCAGTGACTTCTTAAGTGCCTGGGTGTATTATAGAGACAGAGTGTGAAGCCTAAGTAGTGACTGGAGCCGTGGGAATGCAGATCTCAGTGTAGGGGCCACAGAGGAACAACATCTGTGAATGCCCAAACTCCCCCAGTATGTAGACAGTCAAAATTCTATCAGAAAAACGAACCTTACATGTTTGAAAAATAACCATGGAAAGAACATCCTGGGCTGGGGAGATGGCTCAGCAGTTAAAGGCACGTGTTTACAAAGTCTGCTGTCCTAGGTTCAATTCCCCAGCACTCACATAATCCAGAGGCACAAAGGGGTGCTTGAATCTGGGGATCACTTAACAGGCAGATACCCTCTTTCCCTTCTTACAAATAAAAATTAAAAAGATTTTATTTATGAGGAAAGAATTTGCAGGTGTGCCAGGGTGCCGCTGTGCATCTGGCTTTGTGTTTAGCATTGAGCTTGCAGTGCAGAAATCTAACCCAACTTTACTGACCCCTGTGCTCCCAGCCTCTCACCTGCTTCCTGGACTGAGTGGGCTGCAAACCCTTCATGTTTTTGAAAAGTCTGTTGCTGTGGCAATGAAAGCAGACCCCCCACCCCCGTCACTCATGTTTTTAAATCATTTTACAAGAGTTTAAAGTTGCTATTTTTAAAAATATTTTCTTTATTCATTTTCAAGCAGAGAGATAGATAGAGATAGAGATAGAGAGAGAGAGAGAGAGAGAGAGAGAGAGAGAGAGAGAGAGAGAGAGAACCAGGGCCACCACCTTGGGGGTTTGGCTTATGTGAGTACTGGGGAATTGAACCAGGAGTCTTAGGAACTGGATGGAGGCAAGTGCCTTAACCGCTGAGCCACTTCTCCAGCCTTAAAGTTGCTATTTTTATTTTTAAAATAATAAAGGTATAAAACCTAGCTGTGCTTAACCTTGGGCTCAATCACTTTACTCCCAAAGCATCCATTCCAGGATATTGGCTTGTTTGCTTGAATGAAGTGAGGGCCTGATTAACTTGCTCAGTACAGAATCTCCCAGTAATTTCCTTGGAGATGGAAGAATTCTTTAACTTCTTTCCCACCTGCTTATCCTGAGCAGTTGACAGTGAAGAGACTTCACTCACTGATTCCTTGTCTCCCATTGGTGTGTCAAGGACATGTGACAGAAGTACCACTCCACATTCCCAGGACTTGGTGTGGAACAATTATTTGACATTGTACCCTTCAGTCCATCAGGGTTTTCTAAAACAATAGATCTGAAACAGGAGAAAACTGGTGTCATGGTAGTCTCATTCTCAAATATAACTCTTGTAATTTAGATTTTTTTTTTGAGGTAGAGTCTCTCTCACCCTAGCCCCGGCTGACCTGGAACTCACTCTGTAGTTCTAGGCAGGTCTCCAGCTCACAGAGAATCTTCTACCTCAGCCTCCAAAGTGTTAGAATTAAAGGTGTGTGCCACATCAAGCTTTTTAAAATGACAAAATTTGACACTACAATCATACTATGGGGCACAGTGGTGCATGCTTGTAATCCCAGTGTGTGGAAGGCGGAGACTAGTTTCAAGTCAGAATTCTACACAGTGAGGCTGTGCTCTTCATCCTTGAAAATTTAAGTCGTATCAATGTTTGTCTCAATATCTGCTGAAAATACTATCAAGTATGAAGCAAAAATGAAGAAAAGACAGCTATCAGCCAAAACTCAGGTCAATGCTCAGATGAGCTGCCAGAGTGAATAAACAATTTCAGTGGTCCTAGAAAGTGAGCTGTGACCCTTGACTGACAGTAAGTTAGGGAGTGGGAAAAAGAATGGTGAATTGGGCCAAGAGCTCACATTCTTTTATTTGAAAACAAAGATTGAGATCTCGTCAATGTTACTTCAGTGATGAGAAGTCATGTCTATAGATACATGTATGTATACACGTGCACTTTCTCCATCTACTTTAGCTTACCGGAATCCCCCACTTACTTGGAAAAGGAACTGTCTCGTGCAGTCAACCAAGTGGACCCCGTGCTCCAGGACGTGTGGGATGAGGATATCCACCAGGGTGACCAGTGACAAGCGTGGCTGCACCATAGGAAGGGAGAAAAGACTGTGCTATGTCCAACCCTGCGGCCGTCACGGATCCACCACAGCAGAGGTAGTTTCAGCTCCAGGAACCTGGGAATGTGTAGTTGAAGCAGGGAGAGTCCTCGGGGTGATGCTGACAGATGATCTCAGAGGAAAGCAATCATGAACCTCAGTAGAGGTGCTGTGTCGGTTCTAGAGTCCCAATAGGAGAACGTGAGTCCTGAGCAGACTTACTTCTTGTGTTGACCCTCCATGAAGTCAAAGGAGTGAAATTCTGGTTGTACACCAGTTACCAAAACACCATACCTTCCTCAGTGCTGTTCTCTCCTGTGGTCAGAGAGCCTTCTTTTTGCAGTTCTCATCAAAGTGCCGAGTCAGTGACTGCTCGGTGCTCAGCACCAAATGAAACATCTTGATACCACCCTCCAAACCCCAGCAAACCTGGAGGAGGACGACTTTAGAAAACTGTCTCACACACAAGAAGGTGGGTGTGTTCATGACCCCACGGCGGCTGTCGTTACCTGACGATACAGGTTTAGGAGGGAAAAAAGACGTCCAAGTAGGACTAGTTGGAGAATTGAAGGGGTTCAGTGGAAAGGTGACAGGGTGGCAGAGACAAAAGAAAGCGGTAGGAGGGGATTATGTTCCTTATGAAAATTGTCAGTAAAAGTTTGGGGCTGGGGAGATGGCTTAGCAGTTAAAGGCCCTTGCTTTTAGAGTCTCCTGGGTTCAATTCCCAGCACTCACATAAAGCTGGCTGTGACGTGGCCCGTGCATCTGTGGTCCCAAGGCATTGTGGAGTAAGAGGCAGAGCCAGTCATGGTCTGCCGTGGAACTGACCTTGTCTCAAGGAGGCAGAGGCCCTCTGCCCTCCACAGGTGCGCTGCGCACTCTCCCCACGAGTAAATTTTTAAAAGTGAGAAAAGAACAATTATCAGAGTAGAGATGTTCTGACCATGGTGTTTTCTGTCACCAATTTGAAGGTGGACCACAACAAAATGTTCTCTATGTCTTAAACTTCCCGAAGGGCTATAATAAAACAGTTATCCTAAAGTTGCCTGGAACAATTAATTTGGTTCTATTTTTTGATCTAGGCAAAATATTGTGTTAAAGGACTAAGTTTTAGAAATAAAATCTTTCTCCTTCTCAAGCTGGTACCTGTCATTTTTGCAAGTCACCAACCCACCTCTAAATGACTAAGATATTCATTCAGCTGTCCCAAACTGAGTTGTGAGAGGGATTTTCCTATGCCTTATGTACACGAACGTTTAAGAAGACACAGCCCCTGGTATTTAACAAGAGGACAAATCCTGAAACACTGGACAGTGATCACGTGTGGAGCACCAGGGAGGACAGTTTTCCAGGCATAGGAGTTGTAGAGAAGAGGATGCTAGTCGTCACTCACAAGTTATGAGTTATGTCTGCATATTTGCACTTTTCTAAGAATTACAGTCAGATTTAGGAATGGTGTGTTAATTTTATGCATCTTTTCAGATCCCCAAAGGGAAAACATGTCAGCCTACTTTCCAACTGGCCAAAGCTGAAAAATTTGTTTTTTTCTGGATGTTCAAGTACTTGGAGTTACAAGCCCACTTTCTGTGGAAGATGCTTGGATGAGAGGTGCTGCCTGCCCAGCCGGTCTGAGACCATCACTGTGCACTTCGACTGCCCCAGAGAAGGGTCCTTTCATTGGCAGATGCTCTGGATCACATCCTATGTGTGCCAGAGAGACTGTAGGGAGCCTGGAGACATGTTCTCTGAGCTCAGGATCCTCTAGGGCCAGGCAGAGAGCATCACCTCACAGGGCTAAAGAAGGTCTATTCCTGTACACACAGGCAAGCACTTGAAAACTTAAAAATTCACTTCTAACATACACCCCATGATTTTGTAAAAGAATACAGGCTCTTGATCTCATCTAAAGATTCCAAATTTAATGAAGGAATCATGAAATTTGAAAGAAAACTTTTAGTTTACAAAATACTATGAAATACTTTGTTGGTAAATAAAATGGCATCATAAATTTTGAAACTTTATTTTATGCTTGGCAATGTAGTCTATCAGATCCTATCAGATAATAATCATTAAAGGGAGAGAAAGATTCTTAAAAATAAATAATAGAACTTATAATTTTCAATCTTGTCCTGAATATGTTAATTTTTTGTATAAGCAAGTATCAAGCAACAATAAAATTAATGCATGGTGTTATTTATCATCTTTTTAAAAAAGAAACAAAATAGTCATTAGAGAAAGCATACAACAGACTTGCTTGAAAAAAATTTTTTCTTAAAATTATTTCTTTAAAAGCTAAATCAACCACGCAGTAGACATGAATCAACATCTAAGACAAACCAGAAGACAGTGACTGGATCTGCTTCACTAGATCAGGACCACCACTCACCAGTGTGATGGATATGTCCACCTCAGGTTCCGTTCTACACATTCACAGACACGGTGATGCCCATGAAGGACAATGAGAACAGGTCACAGTTTTGGAAAAGTGTTTTTTTAATAAACTGATTGGTTGACAAAGAAGCAGTGCTCAAAAATAATTCAGTACAAACACACCTTAATATCAAAATTGTGATTCTTTTGCGTATAATGAACAAGTTGTTACCTAGAGACAAAACAACATCTCCTAAGCAGCTAAAATGAAAACTTTCCCTGAAAGCTTTGTGGACATTATGTGTAAGGATTTATATTGTATGCTGCTCCCAGGTGCCTGTCTCTTCAAGAGCATTCAAACAGAGTATCAAAATTATTAGGTATAAATATGAAAAATCTATACAAAATGTTTACTGGTACATAATTATTAGTGTCTAATAAAGGTCTAAACATGAAGCTATAAATAAAGCAAACTGTGGGAAAGCTCTTGTTGGTATTGCTTACGGAGGGCATGGAGAACAAAGGGTTAAGAGAGTGATGAAGTATGATGTCAGAAACCCCCATGGCTAACCCAGGTAGGCGTTTTGCTATCTCCACCCTCAATTCTGAGATGACCAACACCCCAAAAAAAGCATGCCACAGAGACCCATGATCGCACCCCTGCTGGGCCTAGAGAGGGGGGCAGTTCCTCTACCATCAACATCTGATATGTGGCCAAGCTCACATCCACATCAAAGCAGGTATTCACAGGTTGCTGTTTTGTGCTAATTTCCCCACCCCCCAAAAAAAGCATGCAACATAGACCCAGGTTCGCACCCCAGCTGTGCCTAGAAGGTGGTAGTTCGAATACCCTCACCATCTGATACGTGCCAAAGTTTACGTCCACATGCAAAGCAGGTATTCACAGGTTGCTGTTTTGTGCCAATCTCCCCACCCCACCAAAAAAAGCATGCAACATAGATCCAGGTTGGCACCTCAGCTGTGCCCAGAAGGCTGTAGTTCCACTACCCTCACCATCTGATACGTGCCCAAGCTCACGTCCACATCAAAACAGGTATTCACAGGTTGCTATTTTGTGCCTATCTCCCTACCTCCCCCAAAAAATGCATGCCACATAGACCCAGGTTCGCACACCAGCTGTGCCTAGAAGGTGGTAGTTCGAATACCCTCACCATCTGATACTTGCCCAAGCTTACGTCCACATGCAAAGCACGTATTCACAGGTTGCTGATTTCTGACAATCTCCCCAACCCCCATAAAAAAGCATGCCAAATAGACCCATGTTCGCACTCCAGCTGTGCCCAGTAGGTGGTAGTTCCAGTACCCTCACAATCTGATACATGCCCAAGATCAGGTCCACATCAGAGCAGGTATTCATAGGTTCCCTTTTTATTCCAATCTACCCAAACCCCCCCAAAAAGCATGCCACATAGACCCAGGTTCGCAACCCAGCTGTGCCTAGAAGGTGGTAGGTCGACTACCCTCATCATCTGATACATGCCCAAGCTCACGTCAACATCAAAGCAGGTATTCATAGGTTGCTGATTTTTTCCAATCTACCCAACCCCCCCAAAAAAGCATGCCACATAGTCCCAGGTCCGCAACCCACCGGTGCCTAGAAGGTGGTAGAGTTCGACTACCCTCAGCATTTGAAATGCCCAAGCTCATGTCCACATCAAAGCAGATATTCACAGGTTGCTCTTTTCGGCCAATCTTCCCAACACTCCTAAAAAAGCATGCCAAATAGACCCATGTTCGCACCCCTGCTGTGCCCAGATGTTGGAAGTTCCTCTACCCTCACCATCTGATACGTGTCCAAGCTCACGTCCACATCAAAGCAGGTATTCACAGGCTGCTGATATCTGCCAATCTCCCCACGCCCCCCCCAAAAAAAGCATGCCACATAGACCCAGGTTCGCACCCCATGGGTGTCTAGAAGGTGATAGTTCGACTACGCTCAGCATCTGACACGTGCCCAAGCTCAAGACCACATCAAAACAGGTATTGACAAGTGGCTGATTTCTGCCATTCTACCCAACCACGCAAAAAAGAATGCCACATAGACCCAGGTTCGCACCTCAGCTGTGCCCAGAAGGTGGTAGTGGAATTACGCTCACCATCTGATACGTGCCCACTCTCATGTCCACATCAATGCA
Source organism: Zapus hudsonius (assembly GCA_004024765.1). NCBI lineage: Eukaryota > Metazoa > Chordata > Mammalia > Rodentia > Dipodidae > Zapus > Zapus hudsonius. The sequence goes on along the minus strand of PVHP010025316.1, from coordinate 7,264 downwards.
GGTATTCACAGGTTGTTTTCTGCCAATCTCCCCAACCCCCCCAAAAAGCATGCCACATATACAGAGGTTAGCACCCAGCTGTGCCCAGAAGGTGGTAGTTCGATGACCCTCACCCCCCCAAAAAAAGAAGCATTCACACAGAGCCAGATTCGCACCTCAGCTGTGCTTAGAAGGCGGTAGTTCAACTACCCTCAAAATCTGATACATTCCCAAGCTCACGTCCACATCAAAGCAGGTATTCACAGGGTGCTGTTTTATGCCAATCTCCCCACCCCACCAAAAAAAGCATGCAACATAGACCCAGGTTGGCACCCCAGCTGTGCCTAGAAGGTGGTAGTTCAAATAACCTCACCATCTGATACGTGCCCAAGTTTACATCCACATGCAAAGGAGTTATTCACAGGTTGCTGATTTCTGCCAATCTCCCAAACCCCCTAAAAAGCATGCCATATAGACCCAGGTTCGCACCCCAGCTGTGCCTAGAAGGTGGTAGTTCGACTACCCTCACCATTTGAAATGCCCAAGCTCATGTCCACATCAAAGCCGATATTCACAGGTTGCTCTTTTCGGCCAATCTTCCCAACACTCCTAAAAAAGCATGCCAAATAGACCCATGTTCGCACCCCTGCTGTGCCCAGATGTTGGAAGTTCCTCTGCCCTCACCATCTGATACGTGTCCAAGCTCACGTCCACATGAAAGAGAAGGTATTCACGGGTTGCTGATTTCTGCCAATCTCCCCAACCCTCCCCCCAAAACGCATGCCACATAGACCCAGGTTCGCACACCAGCTGTGCCTAGGAGGTGGTAGTTCGAATACCCTCACCATCTGATACATGCCCAAACTTATGTCCACATGGAAAGCAGGTATTCACAGGTTGCTGATTTCTGCCAATCTACCCAAACCCCCCCAAAAAGCATGCCACATAGACCCAGGTTCACACCCTAGCTGTGCCTAGAAGGTGGTAGTTCGACTACCCTCACCATTTGAAATGCCCAAGCTCATGTCCACATCAAAGCCGATATTCACAGGTTGCTCTTTTCGGCCAATCTCCCCAACCCCCTAAAAAAAGCATAACACATAGACCTATGTTCGCACCCCCGCTGTGCCCAGATGTTGGAAGTTCCTCTACCCTCACCATCTGATACGTGCCCAATCTCATGTCCACATCAAAGCAGGTATTGAACGGTTGCTGATTTCTGCCAATCTCCCCAATCCTCCTAAAAAAGCATGCCACATAGACCCAGGTTCGCACCCCAGCTGTGCCCAGAAGGTGGTAGTGCAACTACCCTCACCATGTGATACGTGCTCAAGCTCACTTCCACATCAAAGCAGGTATTGACAGGTTGCTGATTTCTGCCAATATCCCCAATCCTCCCAAAAAAGCATGCCACATAGATCCGGGTTCGCAACACAGCTGTGCCTAGAAGATGACAGTTCGATTAACCTTACCATCTGATACATGTCCAAGCTCACGTCCACATGAAATAAGGTATTCAGGGATTGCTGATTTCTGCCAATCTCCCCAACCCCCCCCCAAAAAAAGCATGTCACATAGACCCAGGTTTGGACCCCAGGGGTGTCTAGAAGGTGGTAGTTCGACTACCCTCACCATCTGATACGTGCCCAATCTCACGTCCACATCAAAGCAGGTATTCACTGGTTGCTGTTTTTTTTGGCAATCTCCCACCCCCCCAAAAAAAACCATGCAATATAGACCCAGGTTCGCACCCCAGCTGTGCCTAGAAGGTGGTAGTTCGAATACCCTCACCATCTGATACGTGCCCAAGCTTATGTCCACATGAAAATCAGGTATTCACAGGTTGCTGACATCTGCCAATCTCCATAACCCCCCCCCAAAAAAAAGCATGCCACATATACCCAGGTCCGCACCCCAGATGTGCCTAGAAGGTGGTAGTTCAACTACCCTCACCATCTGATACATGCCCAAGCTTACGTCCACATCAAAGCAGATATAAACAGGTTGCTGATTTCTGCCAAATCTCCCCAACCCCCCCAATAAAGCATGCCTCATAGACCCAGGTTCGCACCCCAGCTGTGCCTAGAAGGTGGTAGTTCGACTACCCTCACCATCTGATACATGCCCAAGCTCACGTCCACATCAAAGCAGGTATTCACAGGTTGCTGTTTTCTGCCAATCTCCCCAACCCATCCAAAAAAGCATGGGACAATGACTCATGTTCGCACCCCAGCTGTGCCTAGAAGGTGGTTGTTCGACTACCCTCACCATCTGATACGTGCCCAAGCTCACGTCCACATCAAAGCAGGTAATCACAGGTTGTTTTCTACCAATCTCCCCAACATCCCCCCAAAAAAAGAATGCCACATAGACCCAGGTTTGCACCCCAATTGTGCCCAGAAGGTGGTAGTGAGACTACCCTCACCATCTGATACGTGCCCAATCTCACGTCCACATCAAATCAGTTATTCACAGGTTGCTGTTTTGTACCAATCTCCCCACCTCCCAAAAAAAGCATGCCACATAGAACCAGGTTCGCACCCCAGCTGTGCCTAGAAGGTGGTAGTTCGACTACCCTCATCATCTGATACGTGACCAAGCTCACGTCCACATCAAAGCAGGTATTCACAGGTTGTTTTCTACCAATCACCCCAACCCCACCCAAAAAAGCATGCCACATAGACCCACGTTCGCACCCCAGCTGTGCCCAGAAGGTGGTAGTTCGACTTCCCTCACCATCTGATACGTGCCAGGCTCACGTCCACATCAAAGCAGGTATTCACAGGTTGCTGAATCCTGCCAATCTCCCCCACCCTCCAAAAAAGCATGCCACATAGACCCAGGTTCGCACCCAGCTGTGCCTAGAAGGTGATAGTTCAACTACCCTCACCATCTGATACGTGCCCAAGCTCACATCCACATGCAAAGCAGGTATTCACATGTTGCTGATTTTTGCCAATCTCTGTTGTCCATTTCTTTCCCTTCCTCCTCTTCCATTTCTATTTAACCCATGATGCTCCTATAATAAAATGGGATTTCTTATCAGGGGATTTCTTTTCATGAGATTAGTTGTTATGCTTTGTCCCCCAGGTCTATCCCGTTATTCTCTCTGGAGAGATGAGATGAACACACAGAGCTGTAATACTTCTGTGGGCTCTCAGGCCCACGGACGTGCCTCCATGGGTGCCCGCTTTTGGGTTCCCCGCTGTTGCTGCCGCCACTCCCGCCGTTCGGAGCATGCCAGGTCCCTTCTTCCTCGCGGTCCTCTCCATGCTGCTGCCATGGAGCGTGCCTGCACCCCGGTGTTAGTTCGCTAGCAGCACACCTGGCCCTGGACAACACCTGGCCCAGCCCCTGGGGTGTGCTCTCACACAGGTACACCAGGGATCAGAAGCGGCCCTGGAAAAACTCCAGCCAGACCTGTTCCTGTTCCTTTTTATATTAAACAACAAGCTCTGACTGATTTTCCCACAGGCTCAAGGCTGGCCTTGAACTTGCAATCCTCTTGCATCATGGGCCTTTCAAGTGCTGGGAGGACAATGCTGCACCACCTTGCCTGGCTCTGTCCTTCCTCTAACTTTGGCACTTTACTAATCTCACACACTGGTCTCATCAAATCCTTCCATCAAACAGAAACCACTGGTTTAGACAAAGCCCTTCCTGATGCTGCTGTAAAGAATAAACCAGGTGACTCATATCAACGCTGAATGAGGTGAACCAGAAGGAACATGAAGCTCGATGGTGCTCACACAGCTATGCTGAGCTGAGGCACATCCTGCCCAGGCATGCCACTTGTGGCATCGAGTTCGTGGTACTCCTGTATGAGCGCAGACAGAGATGCTGCCGCTTCTGCAAAGCAGCTTTCCTCCATCCCCTCCACCTGCAGGTAGTAATGGAGGTGAGCCTGCCAACAGAAAATTGCACAACTCGTGACTATCCTTAAAGTAACTATTCTTTTATTTAACACTATTCTTCTTAAAAGAGAAATGAGTTCTTGAGTTAAATGAACATTTTTTCCAAACCCTAAAGATTCATGAATTTTCTCATTTACAGTAACAATGGCATGAATGGTTCATCTATCTTCAGTGACATCCAGTGCAATGAATGTTAAGACAGCCTCAGCCCAATTTCTAATGCTGTAATCTAACCTCAGAGCATAAAACAAGCAGTTACAAACTATGCAATTAATTACCTTTTTCTTGTAGAGTCTCCTGAACCTCTCTCTCAGATCCATGAAAGTAGGCTTCACAAACGTGTTGTTTGCTAGCGCTAGCAGTGAGTGAGAGTGGCCCACGGGAGGAACTGAGCACAAACTAGTCTTCCAGCCCTCTTGGTTCCAGGAGACAAAGTGGAGGGTAGGTTTTAATCTGAGATACAAAAATTCAAAGGTAACCAAAGGGTTGTAGTAGGGTCATGAAACTACCAGACAAACTAACCCTGGTGAAGGCCACCCAGAAAGTCCTTGGGCTGCAGGCTGAGGCTAGCTGATAAGAACACCTGCTGTGCAGAATCCCCTGCCCTGAATCCACAAAGAGTAACAGGCCCAACATTACAGGGTGCCCCTGACCTAATGTCAGGGACCTTGCTCCCCCCCTGCTTCCCTGCTCCTTTTCCCTCAACCTCTGGCCCCACAAATGAGTCAGCCAAGCTGTGCCTGGGTGCATGGTCCCCATTCCAGTGGGAAGTCCACTGTCTTTATTGTTCTAACATAGGACAATCTATCCCTGTTGAGCGCACATCACCCAAGTCAATTCTGAATTCAACAGTAACAATGAAGGTACTTTTAAAAATGCTGTATTAGGATGATCCATCTCAGTTAAGAGGGACATTTCTGCAGGCACCGGCAGGAGAATGTAACACAACATTAATCATTAATACTCATGAATAAACTTGCTCTGACCGTCGACGCTCAGGCGTGGCCCCAGCTAGGTGAACGTAGGAAAACACATTTTGTCCACCATGTGCTATACTGTCCCAAACTGCACATACAAATTATATTAAAACACAGAAACCAAACCTTTCAATATTTCTGTGAAGATCTGAAATCTGTACATTTCCTCTAACCATGAGGACACAGGCAAGGTATAGACTGTGTTTGGGGTCTGCTTGAATGGTCTTTACTAAAGGCATCTGAAAACATCTGATCCAATCTAAAAGAGAGAGAGCAAGCCACTGTTTGTACAAAAATCCTCCTTTCTTCCAAGTATAATGATACACTGATATGGTGACCTTTGCTCTATCTACATTAGAGCAGGAACAGAAAACCTAACATAATCCACCATAAACACTTAAATAATACAAAGGTCACTGTGACAACGTAATATAATATTTTTTAAGTTCCTTATAGATTTTTCATTAACAGATTTTAATGAAAACAAAGACACTACAAATTGTTCTGATTAATACTGAAAATGTTGACTTAAGTATTATTTTTACCAAAATATACCAAGTAGGATCACACAAGACATTTAAATGAAAATTTAAATAAAATATTCAAGTTGGAGACCCAAGTCAAAATGCCTGCTTTTCATGGTACTGAAATGGGAATGTCTTTATTAGGAATAAACTTCAGATAAACACTCTGATTCCAGTTACACTATAACTGTCACCGACACACACTCTGTGTACACAGCAAAGTGTTCTTCCACGCAGGTGCCAGGTGATAGCAGGGAATGGCTATGCTGCACAGGACACACACGCAGCCTAAGCTCACTCCGATCCCATGCAGGCAACAAGTCCTAATGCACAGGTCCTCGAACTGGCCGTATGCTACATTAAAAGATTATTGATGCCACTCATGATATCCCAAAGTACAAAATGGTCGCTTTGCCAAAATTTTAAACACAGAACAGAATCAGACAGTTCCCTTTCTCATGTGTACACTCTGTCCTCAGTTTTACAGGCTTTTCTTTTCAACCATGCGGGCCAGTGGTGACCATACAAGAGCCCTCTGTAGCGCTAAGCTGTGACAAGAGCTTAGAAACACCCTCTTCCTTCATTTACCCAACAAGCACGTGAGGAACACTGAGAGGAAGGTTCTGTAGCCAAAGAATTAGAGTCAAGACTTAGTCTGTCACGCCTAATGCTTAACCCAAAAGTCGAAAAATTTAGTAATTAGAGTTCATTTAAAGCAGTTTAATACTGATATTTTAAACAACTGTTTTCATTTTTATAATTTTTTTAAAAAATTATTGATTTTCAAAGAGAGGGAGGGAGGCATGAAGGGAGATAGAGAAAACAAGAGTTTCTAGCCACACCAACCAAACTCCAGATGCATGCATCATTTTGTGCATCTGGTTTTACGGGGGTGTTTGGGAATCGAACCCAGATCATTAGGCATTGCAGGGAAGTGCCTTAACTGCTGAGTCATCGCTCTAGTCCAACAATTACTTTTAAATAAACATTCCTCTAAGAAAAACAAAGAGAAGGGGCTAGAGAGATGGCTCAGTGGTTAAGGCACTTGCCTCTAGTGCCTAAGGCCCTGGGTTCAATTCCTCAGGACCCATATAAGCCAGACTCACAAGGTAGTGGCCCTGGTGCTCGCTCACACTCTCTCTCTCTCTCTCCCACTCTCTGTATTTCTCTACTTGAAAATGAAAAAAAAAAAACAAAACAAAACAAAGAGAAGACCAGCAATGGTCAGGGTTTATTATTTATTACTGGGTACTTCAGGTTATCTCATAGCTGGAGTTTGGCTCAGCCTTACCTTACCTTCGAGAAGGAATGTTAACATCGGCCAGCGTGTTCAGGGGGGTTAGGCTTGACACAGGAAAATGGAGTCGAGGAAAAGGAACTACATTCATGTTGATTTCATTAAGATCCATATTAAGGGATCCCTCAAACCTCGCAGAGCTAAAGGAAAGACATGCAAACATGAGAAAAATTTCAATTTACAACAGTGACTTCACATTTACTTAGAGCCTGTATTTTCTTAAGACTTTTTGGTACACTGTTCAGTGGAGAATACAATGCATTTTTCTGTATTACTGGAATTTAGTGTAACCACTAATGTATGAAGATCTTACACTTCTACTTTCCTCTATCTCAAGTGTAACCAGTGTATTATATTTGCTCAGTATGCATATGCAGGCATCTTATTTCAGCAGACTTCAAAACATTATTTACTGCAGAAACTTTACTATTTTTACTATTTCACTATTTTACTATTTTTAGGCTCTGCTTCCTGGGCACTTGAGACCCATGTCATAGAAAGCTTCAGTATCAGCTACCAATGATGTGTGGGTTAGCTGGCTCAGAAGCCCAAGATTGTTAATTCTGTCAATCC
>PVHP010025315.1:0-25628 GCA_004024765.1 Zapus hudsonius | reverse complement strand
GCCAGTGTTTGGCACACCTTCCTGCCGCTGTTTGCAGTGCTGTGGCAGAGGTGATGTCCAGCCCTCTGCTCATGCCATCGTTTTCCCTGCCAGAATGGAGTCTCCCCTCGAGTCCGTAAGCCAAATAAACCCATTCCTCCACAAGCCACTTTTGTTTGGGTTCTTTCTGTGCAGCAACTAGAAAGCTGACTGCAACAGTGAAGCAAGGATGAGAGTGAAGAACAGAATTGAAAGAAGAACATACAACAAAAATGAAAGCACATAAAATAATAGTGAGTCTCAGTACTAACAAAGCTGGCAAAGAGAGGTTGAAGAAAAAGCTGAGACTTCATTGGTTGGAGGGAAGATCAGCAAGTGTAGCCTGAGCCTGGAATGACCCACAAATCAAGATGCATCAGTGAGAGAAAGAACCATTCCTTCAAGATAGAGAATATTTTCCTCAGTAATTCCTATAGAATTTGCATTAAAACACTTGCCATTTATCTACCAAAGCAGAGCAATTAATCCTTTAGTGACTGTGGTAATTTGAATGTGAGCTATTTCCAATAGTCTCAGGAGTTTGTGATTAAGCCTCCTACTTAATCCCCAGCTATTGGGATTTGGGGAGGTGGAGGCTTGCTGCGGGAGGTGTGTTGCTTTGGGCAGAACTTGGGTTATTACTACCCCAGATTCCCTGGCTAAGCTAGCTCACTCAGACCATTCCCTTCCCCAGCTATCTTGTGAGTATTGCAATTTCTCTGGTGTGATGATGTCTCACCTTGAAACTGGAAGCTGATATCAACCCCATTCTCCTAGAAATTGCTTTCAGTTGAGTGTTTTGACCCAGCAACAAGAAAGGAACTGCAACAGTCCCCACAGTTACCCTGAATCTGTTTCTTTGATTGACAGAGCTTCTGTGTTCTTGTGACAGACATTAAATAATAAGTATTGACCTGATATGCAATGCACAAATACTCTTTTGGGTAGTAAAATTCACTGCAAACTAAAACTGAGTTAAAGTTATGAATTTAGTATTTTTGTCACAATTTTTATTGTCCATAATGAGTTACATTATTTAGTGGACCAACATTGAGTTGTTATCCCCAATTCCCCAATGTCCCCCATCCCCCATCAGCTGGATATCCTCCTCCATGGGCCATCCGGATCAGTCCTTGTGGTAGGGTACCATGGATAGCCTAGTATTCAGCCCAGTTCTTCTGGCCCAAGTGTGTTGTTACTGAGGGATGCCATGCCTCTGGATAGTCTCCCCCACAATGGCTCTCACAATCTTTCTGTCCCCTCTCCCACTCAGTTCCCTGAGTTGTGGTGGGTGAGTATTAAAGCTGCTTTAATGTTGTGAGCTTAGGGGTTTTGTGTCGAAAATCATTGGTTTCTGGCTTATCCTGTGTTGATTGAATGGCTGTGGCTGTGGGTCCCTTGTTGATCCCGTCATTCTCTGCAAGGTTTCATATGGAGCCTCCACGATATGACTGTGGTGGCTCATCTCTTGCCAGGATCTCAGCTATCTGCCTGAGGTTGGTTGGTAGGGTTAGAAAAAATTATGGGAAATGCCAAAATTTTTCTCAAAAGATTTTTGACTCTAGGAAACCAATATATTGCTTTATGCATGGGAAGTAGACTCAAAAGAGAATTGACCATATGGAAAATGTTAATTTCCAATATTGTGCCAAAGGAAAAATTGAATCTTTGTTATGAAATTTGTAGATAGAATTATTTTAATTTAAATTGTTTCATTAAATTAAAAATTACAGGGCTGGAGAGATGTCTCAGCAGTTAAGGCACTTGCCTCCAGTGCCTAGGGCCCCGGGGTTCAATTCCCCAGGTCCCACATAAGCCAGACCCACAAGGTGGTGGCCCTGGTGCTCGCTTGCTCTCTCTCTCTCTCTCTCTCTCTCTCTCTCTCTCTCTCTCTCTCTCTCTCTCTCCCCTTGAAAATGAATAAATAAAATATTTTTTAAAAATTAAAAATTACATGGGAATTTTGGAAATGGCTTAACCCTGCTATAGAGAGATGTGATTTATTGATTTAATTATATTTAGCTCCAAATAAATTCTTCCTCAAAGAAAACCTACCCATGAGGATAAATACTGAGTTAGCATATTTTAATAGGAAATCAACCACTTTTGGGGTCAAAACCAGATAGATTATCAAATTCTCATATTCTCTTCTGAAGTAGCTTTCTAGGCAGTTGATTAGATAGATGGATAGATAGATAGATAGATAGATAGATAGATAGATAGATAGATAGATGATAGATAGACAGACAGACAGGCAGATAGATAGATAGATGATAGGTAGATAGATCAGATAGATAGATAGATAGATAGATAGATAGATAGATAGATAGATAGATAGATAGATAGATTAGATAGATAGATAGATAGATAGATAGATAGATAGATAGATAGATAGATAGATAGAGATAGACAGACAGATAGACAGGCAGATAGATAGATAGATGATAGGTAGATAGATCAGATAGATAGATAGATAGATAGATAGATAGATAGATAGATAGATAGATAGATAGATAGATTAGATAGATAGATAGATAGATAGATAGATAGATAGATAGATAGATAGATAGATAGAGATAGAGATGATGTAGATATATAAAACAGGGAAGGAAGCAGTAAGAAATGGGTTGTTTGCATCTCTACTGCCCCAACTCCAAGGAAGGAAACAGATAAAAAACAAATAATAAGAAATTAATCAATACGGGCTGGAGAGATGGCTTAGCGGTTAAGGTGCTTGCCTCCAGTGCCTAAGGACCCAGGTTCAATTCCCCAGTACCCACATAAGCCAGTTGCACAAAGTGGCCCATAGATCTGGAGTTTGTTTGTAGTGGCTGAAATCACATTATCATTTCTGACCATGATCCAATAAAACTAGAAATCATAGCAATAAAAACATAGGGAACCATGTAAATCCAGAGAAATATGTGAACTTATGCCTGAATAACCAGTGGATCGATGAACTTAAGGAGAAAAATCAAGACTCCCTGAGACAAATAAAACTAGGGACACAACATACCAAACCTGTAGACTTTAAAGCATTAAGAATGAAGTCTGTAGTGATGAATGCCAACATAAAAAAACATAAAAGGCATAATTTCTATCATTTGCAACACTTGGGCAAAGCTGGAAGTCACTGTAATATGAACTAGGTCAGGTACAGGTAAGCACATACCACATGATAAACCTCACATAAAATCTGAAAGAGCTGATCTGACAGGAGTTGAGGAGAATGGCTGCCACAATGGGCAGAGAACACGAGACACAGTGGTGGGGAATGACTGTCCATTCGATGATAAATCCTGGTGGAGGGTGGTGATTGATAATATGGGATATTTCTGAAAAGCCAGAAGGAAAGATTCTGAATATCTTCATCATATACTACGAATATTGAGTAAATAGATGTTACTTTGAATTGCAGAATATATATGTGTGTGTATCAAAGTATCACAGAACACTCTAATTTTAGGTATAAATATTGTGTCCCAATTTAAATTTTTTCAATAATAAACAAGGTAACAAAAAGGAAAAGAAACCTGAAATACCCAGGTATTTTAGAAGACAGTATGAAAAGTATGCCAAAAGGTAGAGAGCAATGACATAGCTATGCACTTCCTGTGAGCCCTTATAAAATATCACCCTGGAACAAAATCATCCTTGTAAGGCACTTGTTCAGAGACTTGTTACCCTCTCAAAGAAGTAGAAGAAATTCCCTGCTTAGAATCCCCCTAGATTTTTCCACTGTAATCCAGAGCACAGCTCCTTCCATGCAAGCGTCCAAGGACTTAGGCCTTTAATGATGTCAGGCTCAGGGATCCTGTTCTTGTCTGTTGCATCAAGGCAGCTGCAGTTATGGTGACAAGAAGCTTCAACAGTGGGCAGACTTGGGTCAGGTCAGCACTCCAGAGCTCTGTAACCTCCGTGGGCTTCATTATCTTGCTCTGCTACGTGAGAAACATGACCTGAGATGACCTAGAGGTCTCCTTGAAGCTGTGAGATGTTCTGTTCTGTAAGATATCGCTTTAATGAGCCCCCAACACTTTCAGAACTACTCTCTCCAGTGCCACACAAAGAGCACTGATCATAGGAGTGAGTGGGGAAATTTAGCTCTTCCATATTCACCCTACATAATAAGCCTTAGAGCTTTTCTGAATCAGTAGACTTAAGTCCATACAGCTGAACTATCTGAGGGCAGCCTGTTTGAGTTTCACAATCATTCTAATCCTCAGATGACGGGGAGAAACACCTTTTGGTGGGTTTAAAAGCCAACGTGACAAATGTGAACAATAGTCCAGAAGTCCAGTCTGGAGAGAACTATTTGACTCATCCCTAGGAATTACTAAAGTACCTAACCAAGTATTTAATTTCTCTACCCCTCAGAATTTATAGGCACAAAGTAATATTTTGGCAAGGATTGAACAACACAATGTAAACTTCTGATGTAAGAGAGTTGAGAAAACAACATAAAATAACAGTTATGTCAACTACATATAAAAAGATGATCAAAACAGGTCATACAAATGCCCCTTTAAGAAAACGATTCCCTTGGGAAACTGACGAACGAGATTTCCCCCAATTGAATCGTCTGAGAGTGTTTTAAAAACTCTCAATTCTCACACTCCACTCATAATTCATAAATATTCATATCTAGGTACCATAGATGAAATGTACTGAGAAGCTGAGCTATTCAGACCATTTGTAAGTTGTAGAATTGGCTGTAATTAAAACTTTTGAAATTCAAACATACATAGGTGGTCACCCCCGGGAATTCTGAAATTCACAAATCATGAGTAGTTTGCAGAGAAACTCATGATACATGTCACACTGGAAAAATCTTCCCCCCCCCCTGGGAATCCTGATACACTCTGCATATTCTGAGATAATTTCTATGTCACAGATAGATGCTGATGAATGCTGGAAGACTAGTGGATTTATATAATGTTGAAGATCTGAGGACAAGATGGGGTGAAAATTAAAAAAAAAAACAAGAGCTTCATGGTGTTATTGTTAATTTAAAATTTATAAACTTTTGTTCATTCAATGAAATCACCTTGTAGTTAGAAAGGTTTGCTATTCTTAAACTACATTCTAATAATCATAAGGTCCAAATAATAAAATTATATTTAGAAAACCATATATTAATATTTCACATGGCTGTTTATATTTCAACTTTGAAAATGTATTAGCTATAACAATTTTATACTAGTGACAACTTCCACTAATCATAAACTATTCTTCTTGTGATAGAAAGATGAGGACATTATTTTCAATGAATTTGGCATTACCCAAAATATTGAAATTCAATATATCACCACTACTATGTAGAATAACACATGGCACAAAGTAATACTATTACTTCTCTTTTTTAAAAGTGATTTCCAGCTGGGTGTGGTGGTGCATGCCTTTAATCCCAGCACTGGGGAGGCAGAGATAGCAGAAATACAAGAGTTCAAGGCCATCCTAAGACTACATAGTGAATTCCAGGTCAGCCTGGGCTAGAGTGAGACCTTAACTTGGTGGGGGAAAAGGCGACTTTCCCTATGAATTAACTTTCAAATAAGTCATTATGAGATTCTGGAACAAGACACTTTCAAACATCAACTTGAAGCTCATAGGTTTATAGGTCTTGGTTCAATGCCAGCTGGCTCCCTTGCTCAAGAGCCCAAGGAAAGGCTGAAACAGGCTGTACCAGGGATGGGAGCTCATGCAGAGAAATCCTGTTCACCTCTTGGCAGCTGGGCACCAAGGAGCAAAAGGAGCCAGGGTTCCTTGAAGATGAAGTGCACGTGCCCACTGACCTGATCTCCTTCTGCTAGACCCCACTTCCTAAAGGTTCTGCTACCTCCCAGCTCAGCCACCAGCCTTTAACATATAAAACTTTGGAGGTCATTTAAGATCCAATATGTAGCCCATACTTTAAGCTACATTTGCATTACTAACTATATTAATAACCATTGACAAAAATATTTATGATATGTCATGGTAAATTTTTCAAAATTATAAACCATCCAGTGGATAAAGAATTTTGCATTATAATGCTACTGATTGATAAGATAATATCAAATTTGGCATCATACAATTATTACAATGGAAATCCATCCACTCAATTACAAAAGTAAAGACTGCGGAGTAGAACCAGCACTTTTTGGTTTTTGACCTTGCTCTTTCTCTCCTTAATAGTGTGACTCTAGAGAGATAACTATTTGGAACTATTTTCATTCTTTAATTTGACATTTTTTATGTTTGATGTGTGTCATCATGCTTATGATCAAGAAAACCAAAAGCTGATTTCCATGGTGTTACATACTGATCTTTGACAGAATTTCAGTCAGCTTGGTATGCATTTACTCATTACAATGAAAAACTTATGCATCAGTATAAATTACTGCCCTGTGACTTTGATAACAAATTTAAGAAATAGATTAACTTTCATAGCAAAGAGACAAAAGTATACAATGGCCCTAATGACATTTATTTCTCTTTCATAAATTATTCTGCTGATCTTGGATGGCAGAACTACTCTTCCAGAGGACATTCTGGTATTCAGTCTTTTTCTCTCATGATTTTTCCATTTCCTTAAACTTTTCTCACCATAATTTTGAAATTAAAGATTTACTTATGGGCTGGAGAGATGGCTCAGCAGTTAAGTCACTTGCCTGCAAAGCCAAAAAACCCGAGTTAGATTCCCCAGTATCCATGGAAAGCCAGATGCACAGTGGCACATGTATCTGGAGTCCCTATGCTGCAGCTGGAAGCCCTGGTACACCCACTTTCTCTTTGTGTCTCTGTTTCTCTCTCCTCTCTCTCTCTCTCTCTCTCTCTCTCTCTCTCTCTCTCTCTTCTCTGCTTGCAAATAAATAAATAAAAATATTTAAAAGAATTTGCTTAGTGAAAGAGATGTCATTTCAAAATCTCCATTTTCAGATGAAGAAAAGTTTACGGAAGATGGGAAATATATCTAGCATCTTTACAGTGGTTCCATATGATTATATGACCCTGTGATAATAGCCAACCTGGTTTGTGGTAAGTAGACTGTGGGATGTTTGCTCAATGTTGGAATTGCATAAAACTGTCTTCACATAGTATCATCAATCACTGACACATGACTAAACTTAGCATCCATCCAGCAAACTGTCACCTTCAGCAATATGCATCTCCCATCACTTCTAACTTAAACCAGCCACTATTTAAAGTGTTTTTGAAAGATCGCTGGTGTAAAGCTAAATATATGTTGGATCTTGCTGGGGGACTGCTTTGATTTTACTTTGCTTCTGAGTTCTACATTACTCATTTGTGCAAATGTTATAATCTGCAAAAAAAGAGATAATTCTCTTTTCATGGGATGGAAAACAGTATAAAATAATATAATTGAGGGTGGTATAAAGAGACACACCCAAAGGCTTTTCAGTACAGTGAAAACACCATCTATAAATTGAGAGACATGTGTGACTGTAAATTTGACTGAGCCCATAGAATGAACCATGCAGGACCCCTGATCACACCGGGAGCTTTGAATGATTGACAATCTGTCATTGTAGGGGAGGCCAGGAATGTGCAGAGACATGATATGTACAGGAAATGAGTGAAACTTAAACTGGTCTGAAAAGAAAATCTGCACTGGCTTGATTCCTGGGCAGACATGGATAGTTGTCTGCTCACCCCAGATAGGGCACTGGCAAGAACAGACATACTCCCACTCAAGTCTAGCTTGGTGAACCAATGGATGTATTGGGGTTGCTTCCAGGAGTATGGATCAGATCCACCCAGTACAGGCAAGGCCTCCCAGTAGCTACATCCCTGCCCAACTTGTAGGCAGAACCAATCAGTCTCCTCTCTCCCAGCAAATATTTCCTGCCTGTGTGCCCTCCAGAAGGGACCTTGTGAGTTCTTATAACTTTCTTGTGATATTCCTGTTTTCTCTCTATAAGAGAATGTTTTAATCCAGAGGGAGTTTTTTTAATCTGGAGTAAATAGCTATACAAGTCTTTTTAGAAAGTATACCTACACTAACACTCACAAGCATACACGTCATGTTTATGAACTTGTTCATTGGGAAAGTACACGTATCATAAACGTGTTATGTTCTTTGTTATTCTTTAACACTCTTGTGGAAGAAAGTAGTTTTGTGCTCAAGCACTGCATTGTGCTGTCCTGGCATTCCTCCACACGCAGCTCTTAAATGACCAGCCTTCTGAGAACTGTTGTGAGAGACTTTACAAGGTCCTCCCTATCTCCAATTACATGTGCATATATTACCTCCTTTGTACAATGTCAGGAGGTGCTGGTAGGATCGCCCTCATTTTACACAGTATCCTGCATGATCTTATACTTCCAAACCATGCCTGAGCACACTCTGCTCTTAATAATCATGACTGTGCATAAGGAGAGGAGATGATCCCCATACTTAGTTTATGTAAATGAAGAAGCTGGGTTTGAAGGAATGCATTTTTACTAGAATATGGAGTTAAGCTAATGCAGAGTTCTCAAAATTTATTTGTTTAATGAAATAATGAAGGAATAAACCTACATCCTGATTTCAAACAAAGGTTAATTCTGAAGTCTTGGGGGGAAGTTACATCTCACAGTTAAACCAAGATGTTATTATTTTCAATATATTGTAACAGGTGAACTGGGGGTTAGAATTTAGATAATGGCCAGCAAAAATTCCAATGCATCCCAAAATTTAAGGAGTACCCAAGTTCTTGTCTACAAAGTTAAAGAATTAAAATCATAGACAACAAGATATTAAGGTATAGTGGGAGACTTCATTATTTAAGGGAACATGGGGAGTTACAGAGTTCTCCAGCCACCAGTGTGGGGAAAACACACGGAGAGTTTAACAGAATTTATGCTATTTAGCTAAACAAGCAACAGCAGAAAAAAAAAAAAAAAAACAGAGGGCTCCCATCAAGAGGAGAGGTTCATGTGGGAAAAATCTGGAGCCTTCCCCCACCCCAGCCACTAGCTGGGGTAGGGCTAGGCCTTATCTTTCTAAGGCCAGATTCAG
Source organism: Zapus hudsonius (assembly GCA_004024765.1). Taxonomy (NCBI): domain Eukaryota; kingdom Metazoa; phylum Chordata; class Mammalia; order Rodentia; family Dipodidae; genus Zapus; species Zapus hudsonius. The sequence goes on along the minus strand of PVHP010025315.1, from coordinate 16,606 downwards.
AGATCCTTCTGGTGGCCTGTCATGTGGGGAAGAGACGTCAGATTAACTGTTCAGTCAGTATTCCCTGCCCTATGTGGGCAGGGAGACCACTGATTGGTTCATACCTGACCAATAAGTTTTAGCACCTAGGTTTGGGCTTTGGCTAGAGACACCTCCCACTCAAGGGGCAGGTGTCTATGGAGCTGCCTGACCCGTCACAATACAAACCAAGATATAGCCCATTCATCTGTACCAGAGGTATTGTAGAAACAGAGTCATGGTAATTAAGGGGTGCCAGCTCCCTAATCTTGCCTCTTGACTCTTTTGCTGAAAAGAATTTCTGACTGTGAAATCTGTGAGACTGTCCTTCTGCTCTCCTCTCCTAACTTGCAGTCTCTATAGGATGTCCATCCACAGGAGGAGACCAGCCGAGCAGAAGGGGTGGTCTACCACATCTTGGTGGGGTAGCTTCAATGAGACATGTATCTCTCTCTCCCTTAGAACAAACTAACCTGCTTATTTCACTGGCCTAGCAAAGCCATCATCTGGACTGGAGGTGATCTTTTTTCTTTTTTCCTTATCTAGCAGGGTTCTATGTTTCTGAAAGAAAAAGGGAAGAAAATGTTAAGATATTGCAGGGAATGGTTCAGAGAGTCCCTGACAGCTAATCTTTGCTGCAGCTGTACTCGGTGATAGTTAAGTTTATTGTCAACTTGACCTGTGTAATAATCCACAGTTATCGTGGATGGGTCTCTGATCTTGGCTGCAAAAAGGATTGACAAAATCCTTTTGGGATTTTGGAGAAGGGAGGAGGTCTCTTCTACAGAGTGAGCCCTTCCCCCACAGGGAATGGGGGGGGGGCTCTAGAAGGGGCCTACATATAAGGAAGCTTGAGGGAAGGGCACCTCTCTTCCTTCCTCTCCTGGCTGCTGGTGCTTGCTCTGTCTCTCTGCTTGGATTTATGAAAGGGGGCCAGCCTTTTCCTTCATTTTTGGAATTTCCCCTGGATCTGTTATTTCAATAAATACTTTCCTTCCCAAATTGTGCCTGGTTTGTAGATTCATCCCCAGTCGTGTAGCTATGACTCACATTCCTTTCAAGACAACATGAAGATGCTCAGGAGGAAGGAGGAGCTGCAACTATTTTCTTGTTCAAGCTTCTCTCTGGCCAGAAGTCTTTCACCTGGCTACTCTTCACATCAGGAAGGCTAAAGATGAAGAATTGGGGCTGTAAACCACAGAGGAGGAAAGTCTGCAGGCTCAGGTCACAGAGAGCTTACTTTTTTCTGATTGCTTCTTCCTGAGTGCTTCTTTTCAAAATCAAAACACAGAAAGAAACAGAGAATATCACCAGTTTTCCTTTTTTCTCTGAACAATTAAGAATTTCTCTGGTAAACAAGTAAGTACTAATATAGAAAAAGTTGTAAGATGTTTTGCATATCAACACCTGCAATGTCTGTCTGAAAGCTAAGCTAACTTGGAATGAGTGCAGCGCACTATCAGGAGGGATGATGAGCTCCTTAGACGTCAATTCAGGACACATTAAGAAAGTATGACCATGTCACCTGGATGCATATTTTAAGGAGAAAAAAGCAAAAAGCCCTTGGAAATTAAGTTCTTGAAACTAAGGTGTCATTATCCGCCAAATATTCTGCCTTTATAGGAAAGATGTTTCCTATCAAATATATAAGCAGTTAACCTTCTTCAAGTGATTGTAATGAAATTAATTCCTGGGACTGGGGTGATTGCTGAGTAGTTGAAGGTATTTACTTGCAAAGCCTGCTGGCCAAGATTCAGTTCCCCCTAGTACCCACCTAAACCCAGGTGCAGAAAGTGGCACATATGTTTGGAGTGATCCCAGTGGTCACCGCCATCTGAATAAGAGAAGCTTCTCTAGACAAGAGTGAGTAGCATTATCGTGTGGGTATACTCATTTTAAAAACAAATGTACTTGTTTGAGAGTTTATCCAGACAACAGCAGCCATTACTCCCCTAAGACTCATGACCTCCCCCAATATAGGCTTTTGACTAGGTCTCCAGCACCAGGCATGTATTCTGACAAGTGGAGTGGGCCTCCAATCCAATTTGAGAGCAATTGGTTTTCCCATGATAGACATGCCACTATTGCCCCAGTTGGCATATTTGGCCTGGCTGGCCAGTCTTAAGCCTTGCAAGGCCCACTGATGTTCACCACTACTAATGAGTGATCTCCCATAGGGCTACAAGCAGCCATAGATTTTATCAGCTTTCTGACAGCTGGTTAACAGAGAGGAGGTTTCCTGCTCAGTTCCAGCTTGATTCTCAGTGACCTGCAGCCCAAGCATATGTGATCTCCAGCAATAGGGTCTTACCACCTCATTCTGGTGAGCAACCAAGAGCCTTGGCAAAGGCCTGTGATGAGAGCAAAGAGGCAACCCACCCAATGGGAAGGAATCTTTGCCAGCTATACATCTGACAGAGGATCATTGTCAAAGAGCTCAAAAAACTAAATAATAAGAAATCGAACAACTCAATCAAAAAATGGGCTACAGAAATGAATAGAGAGTTCTCAAAAGAAGAAATACAAATGGCTGCTAAACATCTGAAAACATGTTCTACCTCCTTAGCAATCAGAGAAATGCAAATTAAAACCACTCTGAGATTACATCTCACTCCTGTCAGAATGACTACCATCAAGAAAACAAATGACAATAAATTCTGGTGATAAATGTTGAAAAATAGGAATCCTTCTACACTTCTGGTAGGAATGTAAACTGGTCCAGCCATTGTGGAGAGCAGTGTGGAGGTTCCTGAGACAGCTGAAAATAGATTTACCACATGACCCAGCTCTACCACTCCTTGGCATATATCTTAATGACTCTAGTCACTACCCTAGAGATACTTGCTCATCCATGTTTATTGCAGCTCTATTTATAATAGCTAGGAAATGGAACCAGCCTAGATGTCCCTCAACTGATGAATGGATAATGAAGATGTGGTTCATTTATACAATGGAGTTCTATTCAGCTGTAAAGAAAAATGAAATTATGAAAATTGAAGGGAAATGGATGTATCTGGAAAGAATCATACTAAGTGAGGTAATTCAGGCCCAGAAAACCAAATGCTATATATTCTTCCTCATATCATGGCACAGACAGTAACCATAGATTATTACTAGCAAAACTTCAGTGCCAGGGATGGGATACCTTCCAGTGAGTTGTTTTGCCAGGGTGGTTATCTCTCTCTCTCTCTCTCTCTCTCTCATAAAATATATAAAAAGGAATTAATTCCTTAAAGAATTTTTGTCTCCCATATTCTTTGTTATTTAGAATCACAATTTAAATACAACAAATCAAGCTGAGTAATACAAAGAACTCCTCACATGCATTGGTAAGCTTTCCTCTAAGATGCTTAGTCAAACTAACAAAATGACATGGTTAAATGCCAAATGTGCTACAGAATGGCGAATAGTTATGTGTAAGGAATCTGTGAGTTTTGCCTGAACACCAGACTGAGATTAACCTTCTGGTGATACAGGAAAGGCATAATCAGCTCAAGGGTGGAGCGCGGTTTCCTGTGGCACATTAGAGCAATGGCTCTGGAAACTGTGCAGATTGAAAACTAAAAGTAACATTAGTTGCAGAATTATATTGATTGCACCCAGGAGTTTTCAAAAGAAATGACAAAGTAAAAACATGTTCTTCCATGATTAGCTATTAAAATGTAATATAGGCAAATTTATGTCAAAATGTCATTCCACTTAAGAGACTATAACCATTGGAAGAAATAATCATGCCTCATCACAACCTGCAAATTACCACGCACACTTCCAACAGCCTGCCATGCAGTTTGTGCCATTTGAAGAAAGAAATCAACACATGATATTTAAACGTAAAAAGCTATCTATACATTTAAAATTGAATTACTTGTGCACTTTTAGATACCTAGGTCCTAGAATAATGTTGAAAAATGACACACATAAAACAGGTATTGAGTGGGTTACTAAAATAAAAAAAATTATACTTAAAATGTTAGCTCTGGAAAATGGAAATATACATGACATGAATTTTACTTTTTAATTTTTTTTCACTCACATAATCTTTTACATTTCAATTTTTAATGAATACATATCACTTTCATGATCAGTTATAAGTGGTAAACATGGTTTAAAACAAACTGAAGTTAAAATGGCTTACAGATTCAAGGGAATAATTTCATCATGGAGGGGAAGGCATGGAGGCATGACCATAGCGAGCTGGAGGCCTGTTGGTCACACTGACTCCAGAATCAGGAGGAGAGAACAGACAGGAAGTGGGACAGAGCCATACATCCCCAGTGAACCACTTCTTCCAGCAAGACTCCATGTGTAAAGGTTCCACAACCTTCCCAAGCAGCGCCATCATGGGGACATTTCATATTCAAACCACAATACTGACTAGCTGAATTAGCTGAATCAGAGAGCTCTGAATTTAAGTCAGACCCTGCCTCAATAAAATCAGATGGGAATAGGGAGGCTGGAGAAATTGCTCATGGTTAATGTGCTTGCCTGCCAAGTGGTTAAGGTGCTTGCCTACAAAGTTTGATGACCCACAGAGATTCCCTAGTGCCCTTGTAAAGCCAGAAGCACAGAGTGGCACATGCATCTGGAGTTCCTTTGCAGTGGCTAGAGGCCCTGGTGTGCCCATTCTCTCTGCCTATCTCTCTTCTCTCTATATCTCTCTGCTTACAAATAAATAAATGAAATTTTTAAAAAAAAAATCCAGATGTGGACCAGTTGAGAAAAACACCTGACATCAACCAATGACCTCCACATGTGGATGCTCACACATGCACCCACACACATGCAGGCACAGCATACACACAGACAGATGAAAAATAAATGCAGAGAAAGAATTACTTTACATGATACATCCAGCATAAGCCTGAATAAAATCTCCAAACTTACTGGCAAAGCTTTAGAAAAAATGGTTAATGTTCGAAGCAAGATGGGAAAATCTGCTATTACCACTTTTGGCTAGCCTTCTCCTGGAAACATTAGTCTTACAAGCAAAAGGAAAGAAATAAAAGATAAATGGGTCATAAGAGGCAGAGAGAACCAGGCTTGACCTATCAGTGACTAGCGGCTGTCACACTAGGCAAACATTGGAAAAGTCGTGTAGTTCCAGGAACTGGACATCAGGTATGCATGGAATGGTCCTTAAGAAAACGACAGAGTAGGCTCTTCCTTCCTCTCCATGACATTGTAGAGAGCAAATGAAATGGATCTGTTGAGCTTAGGAGGAAGCTGGAATCTGTGGACAGAGAATAGGAGAGGAGGTGTGGAACTCCATACATGGGTTCCACCTCCAGCTTAGCCAGATGTTCTGCTGTGCACCTGCTGGCCAAGACTTCCTGGGGCCAGCAGGGAACAGCTGCCGTGATAAGCACAAGGCTCTGAGCAGTGCAGATTCTATAAATAAGACTTTTATAAAGAAAATGATATAAATTTATTTTTAAAATATGCAATGTTTGTCTCTCAAAATTCATGTATTGAGATCTTCCCACCAATATGATGGGCTTTGATTTGGGACTTGATTATGTAATGAAAGGGAGCCTTCTACATGGGATTCAGGACATTTCAGAAAGAGTTCTCACTTACCACATGTGAAGACACAACAAAGACCCCAGTCTATAACCTGAAAGCAAGGCCTCATGAAACATAAAACCATCCAACACCTTGAACACAAACTTTCCACACATGCATGTAAACTATACACATGAATAACAAAAAAAGGAGAATTGCTTTACATGATACATCCAGTATTAACCTTAAAAAAAAAAGCTTCAAACTTACTTATAAAAGATGGTTAGGGCTGGAGAGACGGCTCAGCAGATAAGGCACTTGCCTCCAGTGCCTAAGGCCCCAGGGTTAAATTTCCCAGTACCCAAATAAGCCAGCAGACCCACAAAGTGGTGGCCCTGGTGTTCTCTCTCTCTCTCTCTCTCTCTCTCTCTCTCTCTCTCTCTCTCTCTCTCTCTCTCTCTCTCTCTCTCTCTCTGGAAATAAATTAATAAAATATTTTTTAAAAGATGGTTAATGTTTAAATCAAGACAGGAAAATCTGCCTAAAGACCAGGGAGAAATCAATGCTTCTGTATAAGACATGAGGGAATTGTACTCAGCAGTAAGGAAAAATGAAATAATAAAATTTACAAGAAAATGTGTGGAAGTGGGAAAAAAATGTTCTTACCAAGGTCATGCAGGCACAGAAAGACAAGCGCCACACGCAGTCTACTCTCATTTGTGGTTTCTAACTGGGATCAGCTGGGGATGAGTGCAAACTGTAGTAAGCATCAGAAATATGGGCACAAAACTACAATGAGACCAAGAGGGAGAGAAAAGAGGAGGACTGACTTAACTGGGGAGGGACAGGATATAGGGGGTGGAAGGGTCTTGGAGTTGGAGGGGTCAGGGAGGGTGGGGAAGGAATTACACAAACGTTCAAGACAACATGAATCATTTCCAGAGAAACCCTTCTTCCGGCTAGCATTCTAGAAGCTAGAACCCCAAATAAAGGGGGAGAGGGAATAGTCGAGAAAGAAGGTAGAAAAAAGTTTTACCTTAAATCCATAGACTGTGGCCAGTGAATCCCAGGCACAGAATTGGGTTGCCACCTACAGTGGAGCTGTTAGCTAGGGAGACCCATGAGGTCCCCCAAAACAATGCAGGCCATTGCTAAAACACTTGATGACCTGCCGGAGCTAAAAAGTAAAGCCCTACTGCTGAAGACACCACAGCTGTGGTCACAGGACATCCGAATACCATGCTGAAGCCCGAAGAGAAACTAGCTCCCTCCTGACTAGCACTCATAGTGCTAGAAAGCCCAATGGGAGCTGCTGGTGAAGAGGTACACACTTGTGCAATAGTGGTACACAGTCTGTGTGGGTAATCACCTGTTCTCTGATTGGACATGGGGTCTGCTCAGTGGGAGAGAACTCACACCTGGTAATGTAAACCAAGTCAGAATCCTATGGTCAGGAAACACCTAGATTTCAGACAGGAAATCCTCACTGTTCTCTAGAGAAGAAGAATCAGATAGAACATGAAAAAGTCTCTCAGATAACTTTGTGTACCGCCCTTTAACCCCGTCTACTCTCATTCGTAGTTGAAGAATCTGTTTTATTTTTACAGATGGCAGAGAAAATGGAGGAGAAACAAGATCCATCAATAAATCATAAAGATTACATGCCACCTCTACCATATCTGCCAGGGCCCAGGAGAAATTGCAGAGGAATTAGTGACATAAATACCGCTCTAATTTCTAGCCTGACAACCAGCTCCAGGGCATTGGTGACAGACACTATGATCAATAAAAAATCCAGAAGATACGGAGAATTCCACACTTAATTATACTGCCAACAGACCTGCCGTGGCTCAGGGAATATTGCAGAAGAGGGGGCAGAAAATTGTAAGAGCCAAAGAATGGGTAGGAATACCCTTAGGCATGGTCCTCTCTACCCCACAGGGACTAACTGAGGCCTTCATGACCCTGCAGTGAATACCATCACCCCACTGAGGAGGCTCCCCAGGGATAAGCAGGAGTAAGAAGATAAGAGTATAATCTGTTATAATGTACATAATATAAATTTTTTTAAAAAAGTAAGGAGGGGTAGGGACCTAATTATCCATCATAACAAGAATGAATGAATCACAATCTTTTTTTGTATTGTCCATAATGAGTTACAATATTTAGTGGGCAAACAATGAGTTGTTATCCCCAATTCCCCACTGCCCTACCCTCCCCAATCCAGGCCGATAGCTGAGATCACAATCTCTTTATAATGTAGCATTATATAGAAATTGTATTGATATATAAAGTTGCATTATTTCTATAATAAAATATTACATGGGATTCAAAAAGAAATTATATACAGAAGCATGGGTCAAGCTAACTTTGATACAGATTATGAAAATCAAATATAGTATGAGACACATTGCAACATAACACACATATGCACAAATACTTAAAGCCCAATCTAGAGTGCACATGAAGATAAGTTTTGTTTTGCTTGTTTTTTCCTTAAGAATAGAAAATCAAAAGTTACAGAATTTACCCCAGGATCAGAACTGTGGGCAGTCCAGCTGAATCTGTGATTTATTATTGATGAAAATACTAAAAACAATTTATGATAAAATATTAACCTCTGTCAATAATAGATAGAAAAAAGTGATGACTATTATTCTTTAACCTTGACTTTTCAATGTCTCAAAGCTTTGAAAAAAATCAATGAGTGTGTAAAGAAAGCACAAGTTAGTGGAAATGAAAACAAATGGAAAAGTCCAACACAAATATAAAAACATAGCGAGAATCAGTCACAAGTCTTTTGGTTGCTCAATCTAGATTTGCTTGTTAGAAATAGCTTCTTGAAATCCAGTTTCTCTTCTTTGTATAGAAACATAAGTTAGAATGACTTAACCTTTTTTCTTAAAGAGAAGCTTTTGTTGGTTTACCTTAAATAATTCCCATCTGAAATATTTGTTGATAGCACGAACACTTGAAAGAATTTCGTTTTCCCTATTATCAGGCACTGAAGAACATTTTGAAGCAAAAACTAGATAGAAGGTCATGCTCTAATAGTGCCATTAAACCGTTCAGAGCTTTGTCTGATACTTACAGTAATACTTAAAGCATTCCCCGAAGGCCCATCAAAACAGAGCTGAGATATTACGTTCATTCAAACAAATGTCTTGCAATTTATATCTAATGAAATTTTCCTCTAACATTGTTTCCTTCACTCCTCCCTCATTAATCAATTAAGAAGAGTAAAGAGAGCCAGTGTAGCATAATGTGAGAAACTTCCCAGCATTCCCCAGGCAGGGAAAAAGCAAATGACACACAGCTTTCTAAATGTGAGTGATGTCGCAGAAAAAGAGAGAGGAAATTAATGTGAACTTGGGGAAAATAATACTGCTAAGACTGTTCAGTAGCAGAACTTGGATGAGTTTTTCTCTTTGATTTTGATGATTTTTATGAACTTTGCCAGTGAAATAATTCCATTTTTATTACTATCCATATCCTGTGGTTTTATTTCCTAATAAAAAGATGTGTAGTGTTAGTGTTGTCCTGAAATGTAATTGATTTCTGAAAGGTATAATTTGCTACCTGAGAAATGGTCTTTGGAATTTCTATAAAAAAGTGCATAGATGAATTGGATGCTGAGAAAGGCCGCAGTGCCTAAAAGTAATAAAAGGGACCAAATAAATTATTTTTTTCATTATTTTAGTATTAGATTATTTTGATTTTAATTTTCTGAGCATTTTGAAGCTTTTACTAAAATTACATATTTCAAATAGAAACCTTCAGAAATCAGTCAGAGGTTATAAAATCTTTTTCAGTTTCCCAATTCATTATCTTATCAGTAATTTCAATTTAAATCTCTTTTTTTTTCAAAAAGTACGAATAGGTATCCATGGGATGATATTAGAGAAAACAGATTTAGTTGGGTAAATCGGAAGCATAAGGGTTGCTGATCTGTGGAGATGATTGTCGAATAACAATGTTCTGTGCCCACCCTGGAGAACTTAAAATACTTCCTGACGGTTTGGGAAAAAAAGCATTACCTATTTCCACCTCAAACACTGTATTAAATGTATTGAAATTCTTGGTATTGTGTATTTTCTCCAAGTGTCATAGATTCCCATGACAACACTGGGTTAATATTTGAAGACATACAAGATTTTTCTTCTCGCTTCCTAACTGCATGTCCCATATTTTTTTCAATCTTATCTCCCTCTGTGCTAAGGCCTGAACTATTTGAGGCCTAAAATTTATGAATTTGCTTACATTAAATACCTGGGACCTAGGATATGTATACTGAGTAAACTGATCCTTCCAGAGGTATTTTGATTACTTCTTCTGAACATTATGTCCTTATTGGCATAAGAACACATGTGTCAGAGATAGCCATTCTGATATGCAAATGAATGGTCCCTTATCCCCAATTTTGAGAAACATAAGACCCATTTGTTCAGTGTGTGACTTTGGGTCAAAAGTCATCTAACAGCCAAATCGTGCTGGCAGAAGTGATCACTTCCATCGGTGACTCTCTGAGTTCATGAGCCATGTTATTGTTGTGGTTTTATTTCATAAATTGAGATTCACTGTCAAACTGCCTTACAGAGTTAAATATGGGTAATGTGACAAAGAAGAAAAGCATTTGTCATTACCATGGGTAGAAAATGAAGTCAATGGTTAGTGATAAAACAGCTTTCTTTCAAATGTAGTATGGGAGCTGCTACCAGAAGTGATTGGTGGAAGGGCAAGGCCTAGATGACAATGACAGCAGAGCACTAACCATGGAAATCCTTTCAAAAGGGAAGAAAGTGAACAGCCTAACTGTGGACTGATTAAAAGGTCTGCAAAAATATGCCAGTAGAATTTGCCGATGAAGAAATTAACCATGAACACACAAAAAATCTTTTTCCAAATCATTTGCCCAGCAAACCAATTAGTTAGTCTTGTTTCTGGACAAAACACCTGACCAAAAGCAGCTGAGAGGTGGAAAGGATTTACTTTTGGCTTTCAGTCTCAAGGGGAAGCTCCGTGATGGCAGGGCAAAGTGTGGCATGAGCAGAGGCTGGACATCACTTCTGCCACAGCAGCTGAGCTCTGACAAAGCAGAATTATCTATAACACTCCAAAGCCTGCCGCCCAAAATACCTCCTCCAGCAAGGCTCCACCTTTCAAATTGCCATCAGCATTCAAAACATATGAGTTTATGGGGACATCGGATTCACAATCCCACAACGATCATATTTTAATATGGGTGACAGTGAAACAAAACACAAGTCATCAGAAAAGCAACTAAAATTTGAGTGATCGAATTTAAAGTAATGCGACTTTAAATTTAGATATTCGTGTTGACTGTGTTAAAAATAATTGTGCGGTTATTAGAAGTTTGTTTTTAAGTAATTTTGCCCCATATATCTAGCCTTCTCCTGAGGTCAGTCCATTTCATAGTAAACATGTGTTCTGGAATTATCTCAGGAGAGATCACACCAATGCCAGTGCGGGTGGAAGTAGAGGAGTTTATTAACCCTGGGGTCTGGAGTGAGGTCACTCTCAAAAAGCTCCAGCCCCGAGTTGAGTTTGTATTTTGGTTTTCTAGGTTTAAGAATAAGGCATGGTTAGCCAGCAAAGCTATGGTTTCCAGAAGCAGACGTGGCATTGAGCAGCTGTGATCAGCACAGAGAAATGGGTACAAGGGCAAAATTCAAAACTGAGTAGGAGGCAATGGTGAGGTTTCAGAAGTCTCCAAACAACATACATGATGTTTCAAAACATACTTGCAGCCTGTGTGGTTTACATGAGTCAAAATAACTTTTCAGAACACAAGCAATTCCCCAAAGCATGCATATCAATGATTCCTGCAGTTGGGTTGCCCTGTCTGTTGTCCAGGGCGACCCTCTAACCTAGTATAAACTATTCCCTCTGTCTTACCTTCAAGGACTCCTTTCAACAGGATTTTCTCAGACACTCAAGCTGCTGAGCAGGGAGAAGGTCAACTGCCCTGCAGTTAACTCTTGAGCAGCCTGGCTGGTTTTAGCTTTCTTTCCTGAATTAAGCCCTTTTCTGCCCCACATGGATAAAGAAGTCTGATGAGGGAAGAAGAAAAAGGAAAAGGCTATGGAATTGGTTGCTACTCTGTACTGCTATGAAGCTAAAATGTAATGCCATCGTGGTAGACGATTGAAAAGTGTTTGATTGATTTACATCTGTGAAAACTAATCGTGTTGTCTTCTACTTTCTTATTTATGCTTTTAACTCCACCTAATATTTTTGAGGTGATAACACAGCAAGTAGAATTCTAGTAAATTTCTCCATATCACATTAAATATTAAGGAAGCTTTCTGATTTTCATTTAGCTTATGGTTTTGTGTGTACAACTGTGGCTGCAAAATGGATTTTTTAGCTTGCTAAATTCCAAATTTAATAAATTATCATGCCAAATTGTATGTTTTTGACTTTAATAGCATAAGTACAACTATGAAGAATGTGATTTATTTCATAGATTTTTTTCTAGGCATAGAAAGTCTATTCTTTTATGAAAATATACAAATCAATTAAATATTTCTCCAACAAGCATTTAAAGATCATGAAATTATCTGACTAAACTTTTCTTCAGGAAAATTCCAAATGATTTTATTAAATGCCATTGCCTTCCTCATCCACTAGGGGAAAAAGTTGAAATACAACTTTTTATTACTGAATTTAAAAAAGAAGTTCTAACTTACCTCTTCTACCTCGAACTTACCTCTTCAATCGCAGGTTTCCTTAGAAACTCACAGAACAAGAGATATTTATTCATAAAAATGTCTACTTACCACCTTTTAAGATAACAGTGGTGAGAATTACAATTTCACACAAGGTTATTTAGTTTACTATGTGAAATAAATGTCACAGTAAAACTCTTACTGCAATTACAACTGTAAGTAAAGGATTGAAGACTTAACTTTCACACAAAGATTTCAGAAGAAAACAGTCCTGCCTACAGAAAGCACCCAGATTATTGACTATAAATTCATCTTCATTATTTTCTAAATTGTATACTGTAGGTATAAAATAGATATTGGATTCTAAAAACTACAAAAATGCAAAATATTTTATTAATGCTTTTATATTTATTATATACTTAAAATGCATACTCGAGTATGGCTGTATCACATTAAAGAACCTATGCCATTAAATTAATTTTGTCTGTTTCTACATGCTTTTTCTATAGTGATATTAGGTTCTTTGATTTAAAGAAAGCCCATAGGCAATGAGTTTGATTCACCAAAACTACATGTGATCTGTACAGTGGACCAAAAGGATATGTTCAAACATGGTTGATATTTAGATCTTAGATGTTTCCTCAATGTCCCGTGTGTTTAAGGCTTAATGGCTAGCGTAGGTGCTAGAGTCCTGGTGGAGATAAGTCAGATTTTTAAGGTGTGATGTTAAGGCAGATGTTAAGACTCTAGCTCCCAACTATTTCTTTGTCACTTGGCTTCCACATGACATTCCTCAGCTGCAGCCCACAGTGGCAGAACCAAGTGAAACCCCTACAAACCAGACCTCTGAAATAATAGTTTCCCCTCCTGTAAGTTGGTTTTCCTAGGCTGTTCTGTTGTGACATAGAAAGCTGACTAACACAAGCAATGATACCCTCCAATAGTATTAGTGAAGCTACTCATTTTAAGGCTAAAACTCAGATCCAACTACACTAAGTGATAACACAACTTGGAAGGACTAGTCTGAGCAATGTCACCAAAAATCAATATCCTTCTCTACTACCACCCTTCAGAAGACGCCAATGTCATCCTAACCAAGAGTCCTTTCTGGTTCAGTAGTACCAAGATAGTTGTCCCTTTTGAGAAGGGTTTCCTCCCTTAAGACCTGAAAGTGTTTTTTAAACCAATCACTGTCTCCAAGAGTTAGCAAGCTGATTGACAAGGTTATCAGAGACCACCACCAGCATTTGAGAGCTTGGGACTAGAATGTGAATCCTAGACAAACTGCAGGGCAGGGAAAAAATCAGAAATTTTAAGAAATAAAAATGAATAAGAATGGATGATAGCAATATAACCAACAAATATCCATTTTCTTGCTTCAGGCATAAACACAAAGGGAAGAATTCTAATGGGAATTTTAATTAACATCATCTTAGTATGAGAAAAAAAGATGCCCATGAGGGAAAATGAATACACTTTTTTTTTAATGAGAAAATTTTTAACTTTGTTCTACTCCAAATATCTTTGTTCTCGCTCTCTTTGTTCTCCCTCTCTCGTTTGTCTTGTATCAATAGTCATATAACATTTACAGTCAAGTGCTAGACATGCTTCTTGTTCTCAATGTCAAGGAATGAACAACTGAGTGGATCTTGAACTAAGACAATACTGACAGGGGCCTGAGCCAGTACTATGGGTTGGGGGGAGATGGAAGCCAGAAGCCACCTGCTCTCTGCATTCGTCTGCAACTCTCTTCGTATCTGGAATAGTTCTGAGGGAAGAAATGGTAAAACTCCAGGAGTCAATGGCTCGGGCATTGCCTCTGCAGCATATTTAAATTGGGGTGCGGTTTCTGACCCTCAAATGCCCACCCTTATGAGTAGAGCTGTGCACACACATCATTTATTCATAAATTTTAACAAATATTTTATTATTTATTTATTTATTTGAGAGAGAGAGAGAATGGGCGTGCCAAGGCCTCCAGCCACTGCAAATGAACTCCAGACACATGCACCACCTTGTGCATCTGGCTTTACATGGAAACTAGAGAATCAAACTTGGGTCCTTCTGCTTTGCAGGCAAATGCCTTAACAGCTGAGCCATCTCTCCAGCCCCTATTCATGATTTGTTGTTGCTGTTATTGTTGTTAGTGTTTCTGTTTTTGAGACAGGGTCTCTTGTATCATAAGCTGCCCTCAAACTTACTATGTTTTCAAGGATGAACTTGAACTCCTGATCCTCCTGCCTCCCTATCTTGAGTATTGAGATTCCAGGCATGTGCCAATATGCCTGGCTTAAGTTAGTCCAGGGGGTCGAACGTAGGGATGATTCATGCTAGGCAAGTACTCTTACCGACTGAGATATACCCCAGCCCTGTTTCCTTTTTGCAAATTATAAATTAATTTCCTAAGGCATTTCCACCTATTACTACCATCTCTGTGATTTAGCATATAAACAATCCATGGAGTAACTAGGGTTGAAGAAGACTATAATATAATTGCAGTCATCTTAGAGATGGCAGGGAACATATAAAGAGCCTCACTTATTGTTTTGAATATTTTTATTTACTTGTGAGTGGAGAGGGAGATGCGCATACTAGGGAATCTTTCTGCTGCAAAAGAATTCCAGATACCTGCACCACTTTGTGCATCTGGCTTTACATGGGAATCAAACCTGGGACAGGCAGGCTTTGCAAATAAGTACCTTAAACCACTGAGCCATCTCCCCAGCATGAAAGCTTCCTTTAGAGTTCAAGTTTGAGTCAAGTTGTCCAAACCAACTAAAACAAGGTCTCTAGTCCAAGCACCATATAGAAAGTTAATAACTACTAGCTTAGATATTTATAAAAGTATGTGTTGTTTACTCTCCTGTCATTTGATAATGAACATGATCGCCTCACCTAACAAACCCAAAGGGAGGAAGAATGAATGGACGAAGGTCAGGCACAATCCACAAACAAAGGAGGAGACAGCATGCCTGAATGGCAAAGGCAAATACAGCAGCCGGATTCGCAAGGAGAAGGTGTTAGGGAGCACAGGCAGAAATCAATGACGCCTCTGGAAGAGCAGCCATAGAAAAACACACAGGGAGAAAACATGAGAATAACGGTATTATATTAGGTTGATGAATTTTCTATGGTTGTATTAAATTCAATCACTCTCCAGAAACACAATTTTAAGAAGACGTGACCCATCTAAAGCAAAATAAAAGATAGATAAGACTTCCCCTCCAGGCATTGGCAGTCTAGCTTATTTCTAATCAACTATTCCAGTAAGAGTAACTAATTTAACAGTGACCAGGCATGGGCAAAAATCTGTGCAAATTCTTCAAAAACGTCCTGTGGTGGCTGTCAGAATCCCCACCATTCAGCTCCTGAAGTCGCAGTGTCCTGGCTGCTGAGGTGCTGAGCGTCTGTAGCTTTCCAATGAGCCATTCTCAAAGATGTGTCTGTCATCTGCTGAAAAGAGCCATCTCAACTTAAGCCTCTGTCAGGGGAAAGGAAGCCGGCATTCCAATAACCTGGCTCCCTAAGTTAAATTAAAACAAACCAATCAAGGATGCATAAGCCGCCCACCCATGCAGTTCAAGCTAAGAGCTGTCCCAGCTGCAGAGCACCAGGGAGGATGGTCTCAGACCTGTAGCATGTGCATTGCAGGTCAACTTTGCGCTGTTACACTTCCTCCATTCCCCGTAGGCACCGGTTCCTTACAAGCACACAGGGAAGTTTCTCACATAAAAATCTGCATCTTAAGAGGCTGTGTCAGGACTGGGGAGATTGCACAGTCAGTAAAGTGTATTAGTACCCGAGTTCAACCTCCAGTCCCATGTAAAAATGCCAGGCTTAGCAGCACCAGCCCGGGTGAAGCAGAGACCAGTGGATCCCTGAGGCTTGACAGTCAGCCAATCTAATTTAAGCAATAAGCTCCAAGCCAATGAGAAGGGCTGTCTCAAAAAGAGGTGGACAACCAAGGTTTTCCTGGCCTCTACATGCATGTGCACATATAACATGGGTACTGTGGTAGTTTGAATAGCTGTCCCCCAATAGAATCAATGGTTTATTAAAATTGTAAATTGTCTCTAGCCTTCTGGCTGGAGGAGGTGTCACTTTGGCCTAGCCTCCTGGGGACTGGCCCTTTCTAAATTGGATGCAAAATACTAGGGATACATATGCAAATAAACAGCCCAAACCCAGGTCTGGCAGTTCTGCATTTTGTGAGTTACAGTGTTACAGAGTGTGCTTGCTTGCTTGAGGTGGTGGGTTTCTCTCTTTGCTTGCTTCTGTGAAAAGCCTTTTCCTTAACTTCCCCTGGATCTGTTCAATAAATATTTTTCTCCCCCAAATTGTGCCTGGTTTGGAGATTCATCCCAGCAGCATGTGACTGACTACGACAGGTACCAACA
>PVHP010025314.1:0-25650 GCA_004024765.1 Zapus hudsonius | reverse complement strand
TGCCCATGTAAAGCCATAATCACAAAGTGATGCATGCATCTGGAGTTCTTTTGCAGTGGCTGAAGGCCCTGACACAACCATTCTCTCTCTCTCTCTCTCTGCTTGCAAATAAATAAAAAAATATTTTTAAACAATCTAACAGGTCTGTTCCATTTTACTCATTAACAAGGTAAGCTGCCTTAGTCATATTTATTCTCTGAAATCTTGTGGCATGGATTCTATTGTATGCATAAATGCCCACTGCCAAGCCCATTGGCCTTTGTCCTAGCAGAAATCAACTCGCTCGGGCACCACTGCCCATCACCTATCACTGTTAAATACAGCCATTACATGCTGGCCCAGGCTACACTGTTTATCTGGGACAATAATGAGTCCCTGAGGACAGGCTGCTCCCAGGTAGCAGCTATTCTGGACACACACAAGAGTAAAGCCCTGTGGTCAATGAATGGAGCCGCCTGCAGCAGTTGATAAACTCCGGTGTGATGCCAGACACTGGTTCCTCACTCAGCCCATGCCAGGCAGCCTGCTTTCCCCCAAGGTGGGTCCTTCCCTCCCTCCCAACAACAGCCGCTTCATGAGAGTTGTGAAATGCCTTTTATAGGGATGGAAACGTCTGACTTTTGAAATGGATGACATCTCTCTTCTTGCAGCTTACCAGTCAGTGACAATTATTGAAGAATAGCCATCTTTCTAACACACTTGTGACAGGAAATGAGTCCTGGTAAGGAGGGAGTGTGGGGGCCATGGATGAGCCTCTGCTTAGCTGGGTTCTGGTCTGAATTACAACTTCATTACCGTGGTGGCTCTGGGGTTCTGATAAAGTAAGGTTCATGTATAGTTATTTTTTAAACCAAATACAAGGCATTTTATTTATTTTATTATGTTTCTTTTTTTAAAGATAGTGTCTCTCACATAGTCCAAGATGACCTCAAACTTATATAGCTGAGAATGACCTTGAATTGATCCTTCTCCTTCTACCTCCCAAGTACTGAATTACAGGCATGTACACTATGCCCAACTTAATATATATATATATATATATTCCACTTAGTATGTAATTATTTCAAAGTAACAACAATGTAACTGACGTGTCTGTGATTGTCTGCATCTCACAGATTTAGGAAATTATTTGCTCCAGATCATCAGCTGGAGAAAGGCAAGCTGGATAGAAGTCCAGGACCCCTCCAATCAGGGAGCACTACTCCCAAGTCTTGCCTTGACATTGGTGAGTTATACTGTCTGAACTGGAAGGGGCCCTAGAGACACACACCACCTCACTCTCTTGCTCGATTTTGAAAAGTTATTTGATAAGAAGAAACAAACGTGGTTCATTCAAGTCCCATTCAATACAATACCAGCTTTCTCATGAGCTGGCAGTGTCCCTTGCCTGTAGTCTGCTCCCCATGCCCACTTGTGACTCTCTGGAGCAGGGGGTGCTCTGTGTCTCTGCTGAGGATGCTAAATCCTGATGACTTAAGTGACTCATCCAAGGTGTCAGTGAAAAGGCCACAGTTAGAATTCCTCTTGTGATCTACCACACGATACAGTAAACCATTGCCTTCCAAAATTCTGCTTTGGACAAAAAAAGCCAAATGCTTATTATGCTCAAGTTACATTTTTTATTTTTCTCTATTATCTGAACATGAACATTCTAGGTAACAAAGAAGGAACCCCTGGGCTAGAGGGATGGCTCAGTGGTTAAAACTGACAGCTTGCAAAGCCTCTTGCCAAGGTTCAGTTCCCTAGCACCTACATAAAGCCAGAAACAAAAGGTGTCAAATACATCTGTTGTTCATTTGCAGTGGCAGGAGGCCCTGGTACACCCATACAACTTTCTCTTTCACTTTTTCATAAATAAATAAATAAATTAATTAATTAATTAAGTCCAGAGGAAAAAAGCAGCTTTATGTGGCTTTATGTAGCTGCACATGGCCTGAGTGTCAAGAAGAGATTTTTATGATTTTAGGTGAGGTTTGGAAAACTAATCTTTCTCATATTTTATTTTATTTTTTACTACCAGCCAATCAGAGAGAGGAGGTTCCATATTAGTGTGAACACCACTGCAAAAAATAAGCATAAGAATACCAGTCCCTTCTCTAAGCAGCAAAGGAGAAAGGGCATCATTAATGAGGTAGAACATCTATTAATGAAATAGAGCATCAATTAATAAGACAGGGAATCAATTAATAAGAAAGGGCATTGATTAATAAGATAGGGCTTCGGTTAGTAACTGCTTTCTGCAGCCTTTCCCACCCTTGAGCTCAGATGTGTAGATATCTATATTTCCTTTCTTGGAATCAGCTCTTCGGTGTGGAAGAGCCATGCAGTGGGTGTCGAAATGGGACCCTTGTCTTTGGCTTAATCTTAATCTTTTCCCTGGGAGAAAAGACAGATGAGGTTCTAATCTATAACACTGTGAACTTGAACATTCAGCCCCCTCTAATGTGAAAGATAGAGAAATCTTATGAGAATTTCTGAAGTGGTTTCTCTAACTTCTGGGCTTTACAACATGGAAGTGTTTTGTTTTCCCATCCCACATCAAAGAGAAGGAGTTCTGAGCCCAATGATTTCAATGGCTAAAAACACTTGCTGGCCAAGTCTGATGACCAGAGCTTGGATCTCCAGAACCCATGTAAAACCAGATGCAGGTACTTACTTGTCCCTACACACAACTATAGCAATGGAAGGTAGAGTCAGAAGATTTTTGGAAGCTCTAGGGCCAGCTAGCCTGGAGCTCACAGTGGCAAACATGACAGACCTTGCCTCTAACAACATGGAAAGCAAGGACCAACACCTTGAGGTTGTCCTTTGACCTCCATGTGTATGACATGGCACATACATCATGGTATACACATGCCCAAACATGTACGTACACACACACACACACACACACACACACACACACACACACACACAAACAGAAATATGTTCTGGGCTTCAGAACCACTGTGATAATTCTTACAATAAGCATCTACTATGAGACATAGCTCCCAGGTATTTGATGCTGTTCACAATGGAGTGGTGAACTCTGAAGATGGAGCTCTATCTTCATTTCTTATATATAAAATATGTACAGTGGCACTCACTGCCTGGAGTCTATGGAGCCAGGCTGCTGTCAAACCCACGGCTGACATTTGCTAACCACAGAATTCTGGATAAAAGCCTTTACCTTTACATGTCTCAGTCTCTTTACCTATGTGATGAATTTATTTTATTTATTTATTAATATATTTTCAAGGAGAGGGGAGAGAGAGAGAAAAAGAATGGCACATCAGGGCCTCTTTCCATTGTAGATGAACTTCCCAGTTCCACCACTTTGTGCATCTGGCTTTATATGGTTATCTTGAACCCAGACCATCAGGCTTTGCAAAAAAGTGCCTTTAACCACTGAGTCATCTCTCCAGCCCTGCAATGAGTTTAAAAATAGCACCTCTGGTACTGTTTTAAGTAGATAACATACATGCATTTCTGGTGTGTAGACAGTATCCAATAAGCATAAATTATTTTGGTTATTTAACAACAAAGCAAAAACACAGAACTGCTATAAAACTTTCCCCTATCCTCACTGCTGGGAAGGGAGAGTCAATTTTCAAATCCAGGAAGGTCTCACTCCAGCCCTGGGCTCTTACTCAGGCAATGTGACCTTTGCAGTAGGATGCTAACTGTCATTCTTAGGGCAACTCTGATGAGCCACACTTTCATGTCCCCTTAACTGTCCCTCACTGAAATCTTTTCATGACTCACAATATACAGAAGGAGGCTCAGAGAGGTGAAATCTCTTCCTCCCAGTAATAAATAGCTCCACCAGGATTTGAAACCAGGCAAGCACAATCACAAGGCAAGTTGTTCTTTCCCATAAATCCACCCTGTGCCTCCCTTCTCTGCCAGGAATCCATTGTCATCATGTAGAGAAGCTTCCGGCCTGGAAAATGGGATCTAAGAGGAGCTGCTTCTGAAAAAAAAATATCTGTGGGCACTGTTACAGTGTCACCTGAGTGTCCTCCCCATCCTATGACTAGGAAAGCACTTATGTCCTCTGCAGAGCTTCTAATATTCTTAACTACTATAAACAAGCCAAGGTCCCAGGCAGCATCACACACCATGCCCTTACACAGCTGGCCTCAGCTCAGAGATGGTGGCCAGTCAGAAAGTGGCACTCCTGTTTCCATGACAATCCAGGACCTGCCAGAATCCCGTTTGTTGGATTGCAGAATGTCTGTTGGTTGTGAGGTTTGCTTGTACTGTGAGCCATGAAGTCACCTTGGATCTACCTAGAAAGAATTCCTTCAGTGTCCAGTTGCAATGGTTTACATACTTAAGACACAGACGTGGCAGCCATTGCCCCTCACCCTCTGGTTAGAACATCCATTGCTGATAATGAGCCTGTCATCACTAGCTGTGACTAGTCTTTCCTCGCTTCCTTTCAGTCTCTGAACAGCTGCTGAAGTCATTATCCTCAAACACAGATTTCATCCTGTCATTGCTCTGCTTGAGGTCACTGAGATTATAGTCACTAACCCTTCAGAGACCAATCCCTCCGCCTCCCTTGCTCTCCTGAATACTTAGACGTCTTACCTTCAGTGGTCAAGGCCTTTGCTGCAGCCAAGTGCAACAGCCTGTTCTTGGCTCCCTCCTGCTGCTAGCCGATGCTCCTCCTAGCTGAATTCATCTGCTTTAAACACATCATCAAGATACCCTTCTTGGGCCAGACAGATTGCTCAGTGGTTAAGGCACTTGCCTGCAAAGCCTAACAACCTGGGTTCGATTCCCCAGTACCCACATAAAGCCAGATGCACAAAATGACACATGCATCTGGAGTTTGTTTGCATTGGCTAACCGCCTGTTGCTCCCATTCTCTCTCTCTTTCTCTCTCTCTCTCTCTGCTTGAAAATAAATATCTAAGAAAGAGACCCTTCTCATTCATTTGATCAGACTAGGTGACTATTAAGCTTTTTGGATTAAAATACATAAATAAATACAAATTCCAAATATAGGATTTTTACAAGATAGTACTTCTATGAAAAAGAACACACACACACACACACACACACACACACACACACACACACACACGACCAGCTAACCAATCAGTGTGAGAAGTATTGTCAAAATCAGGACGAGAGGCCCCAAGGGGAAATTTAATCAGTAAAGGCATGAGGACCTGAGTTCAATCCCCCAAAACCCATGTAACAAAAGGATGGCCATGGTGGTGTGTGCTTGCCATCCCAGAGCTGGGGAGATGAAGACAGACAGGTCCTTGGGACTCACTGCTGAGACAATTTAAATGCACTGTCAGTTCCAGGACAGTGAGAGATTCGGTCTCAAAGAGGTGGACAGTGTCTAAGGAGCTGTGGCTCTGGCCTACACACACACACACACACACACACACACACACACACACACACACACACACATACACACACACACACGTGTGCCTGTGCACCCACAGATACATGCACATACATACATGCACAAGAATAGGGACTAGAAAGAACCCTGAATGGCTCTTTTTTTCATGTGCAAAGTCATAATGTTTTCCACTCAATTTTTCATAATTTTTCAATCAGTATTAAAAGTTCACATTGCCCCCAAATTTGGGGGATATGAAAATAATCATTAAGTCTCATGTTTGTGATGTCATCATCTCAAATGGGAGGAATGGACAGATCCGGGTGTATTTTTGGTTTGGCAAACTCTAGAACTATTTTTTTCAAGCATTTGGGGTTTGGCTAAAACAAACCCTTATTTTGCCAAAGACTTTGGCCTTCATTTTTAAACCCATGTGTATTTTAAAAGAAATTCAATCTAAATGTTTCTGACTCATTTACACTTAACTCATGAAAATGCTGTTTGGTGACAGCTGTTTCGTGAGAGCTGTTAGATGTCCAAGAAAGTTTATGAGGCTTCTTAAGCCTTCGTTTCCCCCAACGCTCTTACTACAAAGTTGTATTTTGCTAGTCATAAAGGAGTGTGAGCCCAAGCAGCATGTGATCAGGTTGAGATTTATAACTTCCTAAGCTTAAATGGATTCTGAGTTTGGAAAAGGCTTTGTAAGTGTGCAAACAGGCTACCACCGACCAAGACGGGCCATGATGCTTGCCTTCCAACATGAAAAGAATTCATTCTCTCTATCAATGAACTGTCTCTCAGACATTTTGGAGGAGAAAATAGGACACTTTTCATTCATGTGTCAGAAGATTGAGCTCTGATATGCTAATGGGAAAGTCACTAATCACCCAAGACAGGAAACAGAAGTGGAACTCAACAGTTCAGATAAGAACACTTTCCCTCTGGAGAACTAGGATTTTTTTTTTAATCACACAAACAATCAACTCTGTTTAGGACTTTTAAACACATTTTTAAAGTAAGCTGAATTTACTAAATATGCCATGTGAACTTAAGACAGAAAAACAAGAAAAATGTGTCCGCATGTCATGACTTTCAGCCTGCCTCTTCTACAATAATGCTAAGATTCCAGTGTTCTAGTGAGAAAGAGCCTTTTGGATAATATACTTAAAAATGGCTTGTAAATTTTTAAAGTATAAGCATCTAACAAATCATAGTGACAAAGTTTTACATTTAACCACATGTGCTCCAAATATCTTGAAATTACTCTAAAAATGGGTTTAAAATATCAAAAGAGCTTGCTGATGGTGTGCAGAGCTTTGCAGAGAAACCTAAACCTGATCGTTCTTGCGCCCACATCACCCAATCTGCCCAAATTTTAAAGCCTGTGTGTGTATATTCTTTCAGAAAAAAAAAATTGTGTTACAGTCTGAATTTCCAAAACGAGAGAGCAGGGATGAAATATAGGGTTTCCCCATCCCTCACCAAGATGCAGAGGAGCTACTCTACTCCCAGATAACTTGTTATTGGAGGTTGGCTCAAATTTAAGACAGTAAAATTTCAGAAATGCTTGGAGAGCTAAACCAGCTGCAAAGAGGATTGCATTACAAATGGAGCCTCATATTGTATGGAAATGCCATCCGTTTTCAATACCAAAGCTCTAGTTAGGCTTTTAATTGTGTCTTTTGAATACATTATGTCCATGCTTTCCAACAAAAGAGTTCATAAAGTATGTTTCTCCCTGGGATCCTTTTAATATTATCAGTCACATTCTTTCTTTCCTTTGTTTTTTATTTTGTTTTGTTTTTCTGAGGTAGGGTCTCACTCTAGACCAGGCCGACTTGGAATTCACTATGTCGTTTCAGGGTGGCCTTGAACTCTCAGCGATCTTCCTACTTCTGCCTCTCCAGTGCTGGGATTAAAGGCATATGCCACCATGCCTGGCTTCCTTTGCTTGTTTTAAAAGAAAATTATTTATTTATTTGCAAGAAGAGAGAGAAAATAGGCACTCTAGATTCCTATTTGCTGAAAACAAACTCTAGATGCACGCGCCACTCTGTGCATCTGGCTTTACATGGGTACTGGGGAATTGAACCTGGGTCATTAGGCTTTGCAGGTAAGAGCCTTAACCACTGAGGAATCTCTCCAGCCTTTTAACACAAAACAAAACCTAGCTTAATATTAAAGAAAGACAGCTGTACCCTAGGTTTAAAGGGGAAATGAGAGGACAATGACAGCAGGTCCAAACTTGGCTTTGTCACAGGTCTGACTCAAGGCTGCGTAGAAAGGCCATCTTGCTCTCTGGGTTTCTCCCCTTGGACAATATAGCACACCTGCTTCCCTTTTGTTTTTGCTTATGACCATAATTTAGTCCTAAGAGGTATAAGAGATTGGGATGTTATGTCTGACTTCCGATTTGAGAATAATGCAGCAAATGCAGGAGGCTAGGTGAAAGCCCCAGGGAACTAATTCTAAGGTTTGTTTTGTTTCTGTTGTTTGCTTTGCTCCTATCATTTTCACTAGAACCTTCTAATGAACCTTCCAATAATGTGTATGTGCATTTCCCTTCCCTGTTTCTGGTCATTTCTAACTCCACCTGACTTTTTTTCTTTTTTTTCTTATTTTTTTGGTTTTTCGAGGTAGGGTCTCACTCTAGCCCAGGCTGACCTGGAATTCACTATGTAGTCTCAGGATGGCCTTGAACTCATGATGATCCTCCTACCTCTGCCTCCAGAACCTGTTCTCTTGAACTTCTCAGCCTGAGAAACTAAATCTGCTGAAATGTTACTTGTCACCTTCACTCTTTTGGCTTCCTCATGAGTTCAACCCTGGCCTTGAAGCACTTGATTTTGGCATGTGGCTATGATACACCATGTACCCAAGAAGCCAAATGTCAGGTGCTTTCTCCAGCTTGCTGCAGAAAATGAAAAGTTGATTCTCCACTGCCAAGCCTATAAAAGCACTGTGGAATTGGGAAGCATCTCATATTTTCTTTCTTTTTTTAAAAAAATATTTTATTTATTTATTTCACAGAGAGAAAGAGGGAGAGAGAGAGGGAGACAGAGAGGGGAGAGAGAGAGAGAGAGAGAGAGAGAGAGAGAGAGAGAGAGAGAGAGAGCACACCAGGGCCTCCAGCCACTGGAAACGAACTCCGGATGCATGCTCCACCTTGTACATCTGGATTTTTGTGGGTACTGTGAAATCAAATTCTGGTCTCTCTGTTTTGCAGACAAGTGTCTTAACTGCTGAGCCATCTCATATTTTCTTTTCCAGCCCTCATATTTTCTTTCTATACATGTTCCTACAGTTCTAGAAACACATATGTAACTTGGCTAAGGATGTATGAAAAAGCCATCAGAAACATGCTACTTGGTATCCTAATTTTAAAAAGAAAAAAACAAAAACAAAAACAAAACCAAGGGCTTGAATAAGGGTATCCTGCGCTAGTGGATAATGTTGAGCCCAGCAACCATATTAAACAAAAATCCCAGGGCCAGAGGTAGAGTATCTCTCTTGGAGCTGTTGGTCAGGGAGGCCCCTGAAGCTCTCAAACAATACAGGCCACTGCTCTTGGTTGCCCACTAGAACTAGATGGTGAGAGCTGATTGCTGAAGGCACTGTAGGCTTTGGTTGCTGGACAGCCAGACCTGAGCTGGAAGCTTCCTCCTGTTAGTTAGCTTTTACAGTGCTGGAAGGTTCCACACAAGCTGCTAGAGTGAACAAGCCTTAATCCGGCTGTGGACCCTGCCTTCTATACTACTGACCTGCCAGGCAAGATGTCCCCACTGGTCTAATGGTCACATGACTGTCATAGGGGTAACCAATCACTTTTTGATGTGATGGAAGACTGGTCTCCAAGAAGAAACTCATGCCTATTTCTTGAAAACCTAGACTAAAGCCTGTGTCCCTAGTGGGAAACTTACCACTGATATGTAGACATGTGTGGCTGTCAAATTCTCTTCTCTTGTGTTTATGCCCATAGATTAGTGCTGTCTCACTTTTGATCAGAGAAACTTCTTTGCAGTGGGTGGTGATTACTGCAGAGACTCCAAACTGGTCAAAGTGCTAGAGTAAGTGACCGGTGAGTGCTCAGGCTAGAGGGGAAGTCTGTATCCCCCTCTCCAGGGCTTGGCAAACATCACAGAAGAGGAGCCAAAAGAACCAGAGGGAGGGGAAGAGTGGTGTAGAATGAGATCCTCTGGGTGTGACATGCAGTTATGCACTTGAACTCATAGCAGCTGTGGCTACTTGGACTCTACCTGTAAAAGAACAGGCTTAATGGATGAGGGATGGGCTTGCGAAGCCCTGCTCCCTTCAGGATTTATAGACATTTTGTGGTCAATGGAGGGAAAGAGACATTTTCTCCGGTAGCCAGTGAGAAGTTGCCCATGCCCCAGTAAAAACCCCCATAACTCAAGCTCACGTAAGCAACCCAAATTACTAATTTCTCTCCCCCCTCTCTTTCATTCTCTCTCTCTCTCTCTCTCTCTCTCTCTCTCTCTCTCTCACACACACACACACACACACACACACACACACACACACAGTGGAAGGGGGACTAGTTGGGAAGAGGAAAGTGCTCATCAGAGGGGGGACAAGAGAGAATAATGGTGGGTAAATATAATCAAAATGCAGTATACGCATGTATGAAATGATCAAATTAAGAAATAAGAGAAAGAAATTTGAGAGCCTCAAAAGTGAGAAGTTGCGTGGATCTGCTGTGCCAGGAGGGTAGAAGAAATGGGGCTGAAAGGGTTACTCCTGGTCACATTTTTTCCATTGATTATTTCATTTAAAGGAAATATGTCATTTCCCTGGAAAACTGAGGAGGGGGAACATTTTCTTTTGAATTTCATCAAACATTTGTAAATGGTTACTCTGAACTCCCCAATGTACCATAAACAAGTGTAAACTGTAGAAATTCAGAACATGTACGAACCAAAAGCACTATTGACCAAGGCTCAAGACAAAGACGGAGAAGGGAATATCACATTTATAAATGGAATACTTTGTGGACAGAACAGTTTGGAAAAAACTTATACATTGGTTTTTCTTATTATTTGATGGGATATTTTTTTTCTCCTAGCTAACAGAAGCTGTCGGGCTCATATTTAGAGTCTTAAAAGTTGTAGATCAAAGGGAGTTTACAACCTTTTAAAATCTTCAACTAAACTTAATCAGTCCTGCGTCTGGAAGAAACATCTGCCCATGATGGAGTGAAGCCAGGTAACTAGGAGCAGAAACTTCAGAATGGGAGGGGAAGCTCGAACTAACAAATATGTTGACTTTTTTAAGCTGGGTTACTGATTTCAGGATACAGCATGCTTTGGGTCTATCTTAAAGAGCTGTTTAAAACCCTAATACAGTATGAAAAGGTAGGTAGACACAGCGAGAAGACTGAATAAGAGCACATGGTGTTACTGATAGTCTCTCAGAAAGAAGCCCACAGGTAAATCACCTACCACCTCTCTGTTGTGTTTAGTTTGGGTTTTTAATATTTTCACTTTGCTGCAACCTGTCACCAGAAAGTGTTTGTCACCAGGGCACAAAAGCTATGAAGTCTGCAGTTAAAGGATATATGTCCAATTTCACCAACTACATGAACAGGCTGGGTTCCTGAAGGAACAGAAGAAAAACAGCAGTGTGTGTGCCCAGGACATTAACAAGGACCAAAGAGTGAGTAAAATTACAGTAGGTAGAGGCTGTTCTGTGAGGTGACCATGGACTACTGAGAGGGGGAGGTGTGATTTACTGGAAGGGAAGTGGTTCTCCCCCTTCCCCTTAAATCTATGGCCTTGTCAACTCTCTTTAGTCCACAAAACCTGAGGATTTCTAACTTTGGAGAAACGCTGTAATTTCTTAGGAGAGCCATTATGAAAAGTACTTTCCAAGCACAAGAGGTACTGAGCAATTTTGTAACACTATCTTCTGAAATTGGTTGAAGCTGGGTTAATATTTTGAGCAGTGATTCTAGCCCACATACCAGACCCTCGTCTGATTATTCATATATTATATATATTTCATCCAAGGTGCCAACATGTATCTATGCTTTATGATCTTTTAGTCCCATGTTACTTATAGGCTGGTGTCACTATTCTTACCCTGGTCTCTTCACCCCAATACTGGTTGTAAAATCTTTTACCTTTTCACTCTTTCTTTAATGATATTTGATGAGCAATAATACTAGAATGTGTTGAAAATGACAAGTTTCAATGTTTTCTGACTTTTTGGAGGTGGTCATTTTTATGTCATGCACCTTTCCATTACTCAAAGCTTTGTGAACCAGACCAAACTACTCTTGTGAACAAAACAGGGACATGTTCAGTTGAGGTGATGGTGAGAAGGCCAAGGTCATCTGTCTCACAGAGCAGAACTTGTAGATATAAAATCCAGAGGGAACAGTGAACTGATTTAAGTACTCTGCCCCTACTTGCAAAGCCATCCGTGAAAAAAGAAATCACAAACCACAGTGGCCGAGAAAGCCTCTTGAACAAACCAGCAAGCCTTCTGCCCTGGTTCTAGACTTCCCACTCAAATATCTGGTTGTAAGTTAGGTGTCTATGTCCCACTGTGAAGCAATGGGGGGGGTCTAGGTTTGTAGTGGGAGGGGAATGAGAACACAACATAAGGTGAAGAATTGGAGAAGTTGTTTAATAAGAGCTCATTTTGTCGTGTTCTATGAGCATTCTCTCAAGTTATCTGGGTTGGATAAAACAAATTTAGTAAATAATGAAGGAATCAGTCTATGAATGCTTTAAAGAAAATAGAAGAGCTGATGTGTGAATTTCAACTCTGCTTCCAGGTAGGGTGATCTTGAGCAAGTTACGTAATTTCTCTCTCTGTTTTCTCACGCATGGAATGAAGGTAATTGTTTTCTGGATCCAGATCTAAATACATCCCAGTGAAAGACCCTCAGAAGAAAGCCTGCCCATACAAATGTAAGGGATTATTCTTCCTGTTGCTCCTCCCTGGGTTTATACTCCTATCAAACTGTAACCACCCATGGGCAGGCCCAGCAGATGTGTCCTCCATCCCTTGGGAGGAACAGTGTTCAAGTTAAGTACTCAAGAAAGGCGTGATTTTGTATTTTTCAGGATGCAGCGAGAGAGCTGGGGCCCATCTAACCCTACCAACCGACCATAGGCCGATACCTGAGATTCTGGCAAGAGGAGAGCCACCACAGTCATATCGTGGAGGATCCAAATGGAACCCCACAGAGAATGATG
Organism: Zapus hudsonius; assembly: GCA_004024765.1. Classification (NCBI taxonomy): domain Eukaryota; kingdom Metazoa; phylum Chordata; class Mammalia; order Rodentia; family Dipodidae; genus Zapus; species Zapus hudsonius. The sequence goes on along the minus strand of PVHP010025314.1, from coordinate 13,078 downwards.
GGATGAACAAGGAGCCCACAGCCACAGCCATAGCCATTAAATCAACACAGGATACGCCAGTGAGACAGAAACCAACGATTACCCCTAAGCTCACAACCTTAAAGCAGCCTTAATACTCATCCACCACGACTCAGGGAACTATGTGGAAGAGGGGGCAGAAAGATTGTGAGAGCCGTGGTGGGGGAGATTATCCAGAGGCATGGCCAGGAGAACCTGGCTGAATACTAGGCTATCCATGGTCCCCTGTCACAAGGACTGATCCAGATGACCCATGGAGGAGGTTATCCAGTGGAGGGGAGAGGGGAGGGCAGCGGGGAATTAGGGATAATAACTCATCGTTTGCCCACTAAATGTTGTAACTCATTATGGATAATAAATTAAAAAACACACCCAGAACACACACAGAAAAAAAAAAAAAAGAAAGAAAGAAAGGCGTGATGGTTTTGTTGCCAAGTATTCAGGCTCTGAGTTGTGGGGACAGGACTGAATACTTGGTTCCTCTGATCAGAGCAAAATCTCTAAGCTCTGTCCTCCTCCTTGGTAACACCTGTCTGATGCCTGCTCCATGCTGCTACACGAGATTATGGTAGCTCCTTTGCAGGCCCCTCTCCCCCTCACAGTAGGATCTGTCTCTCCCTCAGTGTTGGAAGCAGGATTCTCCACCTGAGGTCAGAGATGAACCCTCCCACTTCTACAAGACCACCACCCTCTCTCGTCTCAAAGTTATTACCCTCTGCCAAGTCCCCAGTGGGGAGAAGGCAAAGTTGGCCAGTGATGCCTGGCTGGTTGTTGCAACACAGAGCTCTACACCTGCTCCATGACCCTGTCAGGCAAAGGTGGCTTTGTGGCCTGGGCTCAGCGGGCACGGGAAGGTATGTGTGAGAAGGATGGTTTTTGTTCATATTGCACAGATGAAATCCCGCTGCCATGAATACAATTTGGTGAGCTGGTGGGATAGCCTGCCAATAGGGGTTCTCCCTCCCTGTTCATGGGTTCCTTCCATCTTCTAATACTGCCCTGCAACCTCATGACTGAACTTGTAACTTCCTTTTCACAACCTCCTATTGTCTAGCAGGGCGAATTGGAGTTGGTGATGAGCCCATTGAGAAAATAAGAGTGTAATTGAATAAGTGTGTTTCAACTCAGGTTCAAGACCGAGCTTTGGCACTGAGTGCGCCTGTCTCCTCTGTAAAATGGGAACAAGGCTATTAAACAAAAACAAAAGGCTTGGGATGCAGTGGGGGGTGAGGGTGGTGTTTCAGATGTTGCAGTCCATGCCAGGTACACCACGCCTCCTCGCCTTGGGCCTTGTGCGCTGCAAGGCGAAGACGCTATGTTTGGTGGAGGGTAGACCAGGCGGACATACAAACCTGTTACTTATTCTGATTTCTAATTCGGAGGCATCTCCTTTTGAGTGGCGGCTCCAGGTCTTCGGGCCCCGCGGCCAGCATGGGCGAGGAGATGACGCAGGAGGCCATGGCTGTCTTCTGGGCGGGTTTTGGCACAGGCTGCTGGATCACGCAGCCGGTTTTGGGCAGCATCCTCAGAGCATAGGCATGGTCCTCATCCGCGGGGTTGTTAAGGTTCGGATCCGACTTGTCGCCCCCCGCCAGGACCTCGTCCCCCATCAGCTTTTTGGTGGCCTCCCCGTCCAGGTGGCAATTGGAAGCGCAGTTGTTCTCCTTGACCGACTCCAGCTCGTTCAGGGCGGGCTCCTCGGGCGCGGGCTGCAGCTTCTTGGGGGGCGCGGGGGGCGGCGGCTGCTCGGGCGGGAGCTCGGCGACCTTGGCGCCCTCGGTCCCCGCGGCTCCGGCCCCTCCGCGCGCGCCGTTCACGATGACGTTGCAGGCGGCGGCCGCCTCGGGGCCCGCGGGGGCGCCGGGGCCCGGGTCTCCGGCGGCGGGCGGGCTGCAGTGGCCGTGCGCGTGCAGCGCGCGGTGGATCACGTTGTGCAGCCGGGCCCGGTGGCCCACGGTCAGGTCGATGACGCCGTCCTGCGGGCTCTGCAGAAGTCCGCCGGGGAAGCCCAGCTGGCCGCCCGTGCCCGGGGGGCTGCCCGAGCGCCCGGTCAGGTCCACCACGTCGCCGCCAGCGCGGCCCGACTCGGTGGGTGCCAGGCTCAGGGCCTGGCCGGAACAACCGGGCGGCGAGTCGGTGGGCTTGGACGAGCCCTGCTTGTTGGAGTCCCGAGGGGACAAGGAGTGTCCGCCGGCCTTGCCTCCCGCCGCCGCCGCCGCCGCCGCCGCTGCCGAGTCGCCGGGGGCGCTCGCGATGGCATTCTCCCCGTTGCTGGAGAATCCACTGGGGGGCTTGGAGTCATTGACGTGAGGGATGGGGATGGGGATGGGGATGGGGATGGGGACCGGCAGGGGGACGATCACCGGGTAGGGCACGAGCAGCGTGGGGGGCGGCACCAGAGAGGCGAGGGACGGCAGCCCAAAGTTCATTATCTGGGGCACGGGCATGGGGCCATTGGACATCATGCTTACCGGCGGGAAGGGAAGACTGGGCAAGGGGACGCCCGGGGGTGGCGGGGGCAGCAGTCCCGGGGGGTTCCCAGGCATGGTCGGTGTGCTCGGGGGGTGGATGTCGGGAGACAGCATGGGCCGGTGCATGGGACTGGAAGTGGGGACCAGGTTCCGGGGGCCGCCGGGCGGGGGTCGCATGCCCGGGAGCATGGGGTTGGACAGGGGGCTGTTGGGGTTGGAGGCGTGGTGCGGGGGCCCGCGGATGAAGGGCGGTCGGATCTGCTGGAAGATCTGCTGTTCCATGAAGATGGGGAGCGGCACCGGGCCGCGGTTGGTCATCACCATGGGAGGGCTGCGAGGCGGGACGCCCAGGGGAGTCCCGATGCTAGCAGGTGGCTGGACCGAGACGGGAGGGATGTTTGGAGTGTCGCTGATGGGGATGGACTTGGGCACCGGCGTGGGGATTTTAGTGACGGAGCAGTTGGCGGTGTCAGATGGAGAGACGGTGGTGGACGCTGCCGATGGGCCAGGGCCCTGGCTTTGGCCAGCTGCAGACACGGGGGAGGGAGCCTTCCTCCTAACATCTGTTAGTGGAATATTCCAAGAGTCTGGAGTGAGCAGCTGCACCCCGGTGCCTTCTGCTTTATTTTCCATGGGAGAGTGTAATGTGTTACACAGCCCAGCTGGAAGATTGGCCTGTGTCTCTTTGTAGAAAAGGTCCATTTTGTATTGATTGAGACATTTTGCACTGCAGAACTGAAGCCTTCTTTCCCCATCCCCAAAATCCAGGTATTCTTTTGTGTGTCTTATGTGCTTACACCAGTCACATACCTACAACACAGCAATAAAACAAAAAGCACAACAGGTAAGATAGGCAACGTGTTTGGGTAGATGGCCTTTCCTGTTTCACACAAAGGCTATTTCAAGCTTTATCACGATTTCTCAAACTGGCTGAAAGGTTTTGTTCTGATAGGTAAAATTCTGAAATAGCTGTCAAATGATGGGTTTGCTTTAGGAATATTCACTCTTCAGAGTAGCGATAATCACTATCTCCTTTTAAAATTTTTCTTTTAAGAAACTGTATTGCTTCCTTTAAACATGACTGGACCATGGCTTCAAGAAGAAATCCATATACCTACCTTCCCAGCACACTTTACATATACTTGGCTAGTACATTTGTCTTCACATATACCTGCTCAGTACACCTATCTTCATAAATACCTGCCCAGTACACCTGTCTTCACATATACCTGAGCAGTACACCTGTCTTTACATTTTTACTTATCCATGAGACTCACCATAAGCACAAATCTAGATAGCTTTGAAGAAAAGGAGTCTCCAGGAAGTTCGTGGAACATAACTCCTTAAAATTCTCCTCTAAGTCACCAGTGCATGTGTCCAATAACACTGTAGGACGGGGTGTGCTGTGTTGACCAATAGCACAAGGACTGAACATCATTATGTCTGGTTTCTAAGGAGGAACTTGGAATTAGTCATGAAGTCTGTGAAAGGTTTAGCTGTTCGCAACCTGTGATGTTGCACCAAACTAGAATTATTTTTTGAGCTGTTTGCCTACTCTTTCTCAGCAGACAAAATTCTTTTGGGGACAGTTCTTGGCAGACAGTCTTAATTAACAACTTTTCAAACACCAGAGAACATTTCCCAAAAGTTGTTATGGCTTTCCCCCGATTCAAATCTACTCCTGGCAAAAAGAAAGACATCACCAAATTTAAAGTTGGGCTACAGAACTAATCAAAGGCTGAGAGCTTTTCCCAACTGGAAAAAGTTCAAAAAATAGTCATTCTCAGCTTCAGAACCTATTACTTTGGAGAAATTATTGTGATTTTATTAACACATTAATTTTGCAACACCATCAGCTCTCACAGATGGTGAAGACATGATCTACAATTCAAATATGACTCTTGTTTGCACAAATGTCTTTCCTTCATATGGCATTTTAAACAAAATTAATATGAGTAATCTTGCCATAGCTATAAACAGATAAACAGATGTCAAAATTTTCAATAGTTCTTTCAGTGCTTCACTTTTTTTTTGACAGAATTTTACACACAAATCTTTTTTCCCCCTTTTTCTCCTTTTTTTCTTAAGTTGGGTCATTTCTGTAGCATTCAAGCCATAGAGGACGGATCAGAGGAGGAGTTGTGAAATGCTGTGCAATGGGAAGTTTTATTGAACTTCAGTTTTCCCCCAATGAAGCAAAGGTTCCAATATCGTTCTACATTGGGACCTTATTATTTTGAATGAGAGTGTCTGTTCTGTTGCTGGATGTGTGCGTGTTTTTAACTTTCATAGACGGATATAATTAAAAGATGATAAATTTTAATAATGATTGGTCATATAAACAATGCAGAAACAACATATGCTGGGCATTGGATGACTCGTCTCATTTAACTCTCAGCTTTCCTTGACTGTAAACAGTGGTGGTGTGCTGGTACAAGCCTGTGGGCACAAACTCTCATGGCAGATGTGAGTCTGCATGTGCAACTCAACTCTTTCCCTTCTCACTTTTCCTACTGATGCTAATAGGTAATGAACTTGACAATGTGGGACTGAATAACATATACATTTTGGCACACATTAATTTTTTTGGTCTCTATTGAGTTGCCCTTTCAAAATACTTCTTGCAAATAATTTCAGGAGAGTAAGAAAGAACACTGCTGATGACCTTTGATGATTAAAACATTCCCTCAACTTATCAAAACTGTTGCAGTCATTAAAGTGGTTAAAAATAATAATTTCTGCTGGACATGGTGGTGCACACCTTTAGTCCCCGCACTCAGGAGGTAGAGGTAGGAGGGATGCCATGAGTTCAAGGCCACCCTGAGACTACATAGTGAATTTCAGATCAACCTGGACTAGAGTGAGCCCCTACCTCAAAAAACCAAATAATCATAATAATTTCTATGTTTGTATTTTCCTATTTTTAGTGTTTTAGATTCCTCCCGAATGAAAGAATAAGAGAGATGTCCAATTTGTAGATTCATCCAAAATTGCTTCTAATGAGAAGAACCACATATGGTTACTTTTACTCGGAAATTTCTTATCCATGCAAAAAATTAACTGGTAGTGAAAATATACAGATAAGCTATTTTTTTTTTTTTTGGTTTTTTGAGGTAGGGTCTCGCTCTAGTCTAGGCTGACCTGGAATTCATTATGTAGTCTCAGGGTGGCCTTGAACTCAAGGTGATCCTACTACCTCTGCCTCCCGAGTGCTGGGATTAAAGGCGTGTGCCACCATGCCTGGCATAAATTATATTTTAATTGACCATTTTAATAAGTTTAACATATAATGATGGGACATTTAAATTCCATTGTGAAGCAAAACTACCTACTTCCATTTCAACATCAAGCAGGCCATACAAAACCTAAAGTATAAATGGGTAAACTTGAAAGGATCATCACACATAGCTTTTTTAATTGCAAACTAAAAATCACCATCAATGAATTAAAATAATTAAACTAACATGCCAATTTTTTTTCTGCCAAGTTTTCTTTTGGATCTCATTTTTTAACCATAAGGAGGAAGAGTTTTCTGAAATCATTAATTGGTTTTTAAATCACCAAATTGACTTTTTTTCTTTTGCCTCCAGAGGATTCCTGTTTCCTTGAGCTCAATAAATATTTTCAAGTGGAGTGAAAGAAAAATAATCTAAACATAACTTAAATGTTCTCCCTTCACTTTCTTTACTTTCAACACTTCATGGATGAGTAAGAGATGCTCATAGACCTATCCCAAATATCAAGTGAGAATTCTTCATCGTATTTTCTGTCTCTTCACATAAAAATTAGACATTAAGATCAGAAGCAAAATCCTATTTTATCAAAAGTTACTATGAAAGCAAAGGCTGAATGCTAGTGTTTGGTTTTCTGCAGCACCCCCAAAATGCTCACATAATTGTGTGCCATTACAGTCTCATTTGTGGATGATAAGAACATGAATGTGTGCATCACCTCGCCTTATTGAGTTTTAATCCAGAACACTGACTTAAAAACACAGAAAAGCAATCTTTTTGATGAGGTTAAAACAAAACTATTACAGGGGGAGGGGGATCCATCACTTAATGAATCAAGTCTGTCTTACAGGACGTATCATTTAAGGTGAGGTTAATGAATTTATGGCACAAATGGTTATATCAGGTGAGGCAATAAAACACAGAGACATCACTCACTCTACATCTAACTGATGACACACTTCTAGTAATTAAAGATTTCGTCCTAAGAGCCTGAGACAATTAGTTAAGATGTAGTAGTTAGGTGAAAGTATCACTCTTTAATAAAATGACATTTGCATACACACAAAATGTACTGCATGTGTTTCATAAACTGTGGTTTCTTTAATTGTGCTGTGGGGATATTCTTCCTTTCTTGTGGACAGCTTTAGATTTTAATATTATTTTAATTTTTCCTCATTATGCCAAAGAAGCACTAATTTATTTTTCAGATTTTAAAGGAGAAAGAAGAACACAGCCCAACTCCCAGGGCTCTGTCGTGACTCCCTGCCCCACCCCAGCTTGGTTTCTGTTGAAATCTGGCCTCTTTGGTTTCCCTCTCCTCCCCCTCATGGGTCCCATATTGGACAGGGGCTTCCACTGTTTAAGGATGCCAATCTGGGGATGAAACAATCAGCAAATGCAATGCCATTGAGCAAGACAGCTGAAATGCTTTGTATCACAAATACATAATGTATCACTGGGAAGACAAAAAAGATTACAACAGAGATAAACAAATGTGTGTTCCCTTCAATCCTAGATCAGCAGTCTTTGAAAAGATTCAATTTACCTTCCTGGAATGGGTCCAATTCTAAAGCAGAGAATGAACATTTCCCTTAGTCCATCTAGAGTATTTATATTTTGGTGGCTGGCTGCCAGGCCAGTACTTATAAACCCAGGGGCCTGATGGCTTCACTCCTTTCCTGTGAAATGAATGTGTGGCAATCTACACCACTCAACTGCTCAAAAGACACTGGCTCAGCAGAAATCTCCTTTGCTCTTGATACCAGCACCCTGAAAGGCAGGACTTCTGGTTCCTATAACTCTTTCTGTCTTGTATTTCCCTTGGAAAGAAAGAAAGCTATTCATTTTGGCAACTGAGCCTTCATTTTTATATAAACGCTCAAAGTCAAAGCCACAGGATATATGCCGCAAGGTTACCCACATGGGCACACTATATACATTCTGCTGGGCTTAAAAGATTCGAGTGGGGGGGCAGAGCAGGGTTTCTAATTAACACATTAATCAGCTGTCAGCTGTGGAAGTAAAGTTCATCCTTTAATGGAAGCCACTGCTGCTTTCTGAGTGGTACTCTGGCACCAAGCAATATTTAATTAAGAAACCCTTGCTGAAATCTTTCTTCTCTAGGCAAAGACATCTGCAGCCATGGAACAGTAAAAAGATAGTAGCAACTTCTTGAATACCAGCACCAATTTGAAAAACAAAACAAATTGCTTTTGAGTTTCCACTACTATAACACCCAGGCAACAGCCTAGAACCTGTGTCTCCTTGAGTGAAATTGCATTTTGCCATAGAAGGGTGGTTTTCTAGGCCTTGGCATTGATCCTGAAGTCTGGGCCAGCTCACAGAATTGTGAGCTCATTCAAGAGTGGAGTTTAAGTGAATGGAGAGAGACAGATGGGGTGCTCTTTGTTTTGAAGGCAGCCACCTCACAGCTTGAGTTGAGCTCACCTGAGCACTTGCTTCAGTCTCCCTCTGAAATGCCAGCATCTACTGCTCCTGACACCAGCAGGGACCTAGTTCCAAGTACCTGGGTCCCCAAGACAAAGATGCTATAGAAATTACATGGGCTTTGGAATAACAAGACAAGTTAAGCCTGTGCTCCAAAAAATCAGCACAATAGCAGTAACAACTGTGACCACTAAGCTTGTGATCCAGCCTGTCTCTTTAATCCCCAACCCATCCTCATCAGAGTTGCTGACCTCACATACATTTTAAGTCATTTTGTAGGGAGGGTGCTCCTATGCAGCAGAAGGAAGGAAGAGGAAATGGTTTTCCTATGACCTGTGTAGATACACAGATACCAGAAAACAGTGCATGAGGCTGGAGAGATGGCTTAGTGGTTCAGGTGATTGCCAAAAAAGCCTAACAACCCAGGGTTTGATTCCCCAGTGCCCACACAAAGTGATACATGCATCTGGAGTTCACTTGCAGCCACTGGAGGTCCTGGTGTTCCCAGTCTTATATTCTCTCTCTCTCTCTCTCTCTCTCTCTCTCTCTCTCTCTCTCTCTCTCTCTGTGTGTGTGTGTGTGTGTGTGTGTGTGTGTGTAATAAATAAATAATTAAATAAGGAATGAAAGAAAGAAAGAATGAATGAATACAGTTCATGTTTCTGTCTGGACAAATGCATGCTATACTTCACATACACCTGTCCTCACCCTGATTCCCAGGAAACTGCCTGTACTTGGACTGGTGAGCTTGGCCACATTCTCCAATTGTGGGTCCCCCTCCTGTTTCCAGGGGCTCTCTTTGCTCATGAACACTTCTGCCATGGCAAGATGAGGGCAAGGTCAGGGATACCAGAGGGGCTGTTCAGTGGCCAGTTCCCAGCATCCTGAGGAGTCACGTGTCAGCCCCGGGATCTCTTCTCCACAGCCAGGCTCTAATTCAGGAAAAGCTTGACAAGGCAGCATGGCTGCCTGGAAACGAGTGTGAGAATCATTAAAATGAGTCATTCCTCTTAAGCTCAACAGTTTGAATAGTGGGGGTCATAAACTGAACTATTCATGTTTTATTTAAAAAACAGAGTTGATGGACATTTTGCTGGACTCATTATGTTTCAGATCTATCTCCCAAAAGAAGGGTGAGATCCACAATTTAAGGGGCCTTTAAGACAGGCCTGCTTCACCTTACCATGCCAGAGCAGAGGAGTACATGAGGAAAGAGCCCCTGGAGACAGGAGCCCCCGCCACAACTGGAGGGCATGGCCCAGCTCACCAGTCCAAGTTTTCTCACAAAGCTAAACTGAGATTGAAGGAAGGAAAAAAGATGGTTCAGCCATAGCCCCACAAAGCCATAAGAAACCAAGAGAGGAGCTAGAGAGATGTCTCAGTGGTTAAAGGGCACTTTCTTTCAAAGCCTTAATGGCCCGGGTTCAATACCCAGCATTCACATAAAGCCAGATGCATGAAATGGCACATGTCTCTATAGTTTGTTTGCAGTAGCAAGAGGCCCTGGCATGTCCATTCTCATTCTTTCTCTCTCTCTTCTTGCAAATAAATAATAAAAAATACTTTTAAAAGCCAAAAGAGGGATTTAGATAGCAATGGTAAGGGCTTTCTACAAAAAGAAAGTAGTTCATGAAGACGTTCATTTCCATTTTCAAAATAAGAGACTTTGCACAGGTTTAGTTTCCAACATGATGCAATGATGGTGTTTGCTATATAGTGCCTCTCTCTCTCCTTCTATTCACCCCTCAAATAGGATTGGGCACTCAGGAAGGGACTAAGGAGCACCTCTGTTGGAATAAAAAAAACTCATAGAAAGCTGTTCTCTGCCCTGTAAGAACGTTACACTGTGGCCAAATTCTAGTTATCCTGCAAGTTTTCCATGGATTACCAAAGGCCTGGCCCAGATCACTGGGACAGACCCTTGTCTTTCTCACACGTCATGAGCACTATAAGGCAGAGCAGAAATGGATCTCAGTGAGCCACCCAATCATGACTGATTGGACAGCCAGAGCAGGACTTGGAATTCTGACCAGAACTGAATAACTGCTAAGCCATTGTCTCCCTGTCCCTGCACAAAAGAAGGTGGCTTCCCATGGGTGAGGTTTTCGTGTGCTAGCCCATCATCTCAAGTGGTCTGTTTAGCTTCACAACACAAGTCATCCTTAAGGAAATTGAGAAATTCAACTGGACACGGGGAAAATTTGGTCTACCTGGATCCAAATATCTCCTTCTCATTCCCTGGGTATGTGGCCCTGAGAGGACTCAGAAATAGCAAGTGTGATGGTTAAATTTGTCAACTTGACCAATGTAATAATCCATAATAATCTTGGGCGGGTCTCTGAGCTTGCCTGCAGGAAGGATTGACAAATTCCTTTTGGGATTTTGGAGAAGACTTGTGATGGCTAAATTTGTCAACTTGATCTAATCCATAATAATCTTGGGTGGATCACTGAGCTTGCCTGCAGAAAGGATTGACAAATTCCTTTTGGGATTTTGGAGAAGATTTGTGATGGTTAAATTTGTCAATTTGAGCTAATCCATAGTAATCCTGGGTGGGCCTTCCAGAAGGAGACTAATATAAGGAAGCTTAGGGGGAAGGAGATGCTCTTCCTTTCTCCCCTAGCTGCTGGTGCTTGTTCGTGACTTGCACTCGCATCCTGCTCTCCTACCCTTCCTGGACATTGGAACCCAGTTTCCTTGGCCTCACATCCTGGACTGTCAGATGCCGCTCCCCAGGGAGCCATTAGGCCTTCTGGGCTGGATTGGGACTGCTAAAATATCCAGCCACATGGACTGAACAGTTACTGGTTTCTTCAGCTGTGGGCCTGCATATTGCTATTGTTGGACTGTCGTAAGCGACCCCAATAAATTCCCTTTTATTTTACTCCATTCTATCAACTCTGTTTCCTCTAGAGAACCCTGACTAATACAGCAAGAGAGACCTTGAAGCAGCGAGAGTCCATCCTGGCAGAACCTCAGACCACCTCGTCTCCTCCATCCTCTTGCTCCAGTGCCCCAAGCATGTGATCCCTCGGTGCTTCAGGTGACCTGATATAAAATGAGACCATCAGTAGCAAGTGCACTGCCAGGGGACCGTTGAGGAAGACAGGAACCCAGCAAGTGACTCCATACATAAACCATGTGGCCTGCTACCCATCACTCAATGTCACCTGCTACCATTGCCCTGGGACTCAGGGCTCTCTTCTCTTTATCACTTGCAGATGTTGTGACTCCCACCTGCTCTGCACTGTGCCAGGGAAGGGGGCTGAGGGGCACCCCAGCCCAGCACTGTGGTCTTCTGCAAAAATAGGAGGAGAAGGGTTTTAGTTTCTACTCAGTCATTGGTCAGTTTCACAGGAATATGAAAATACTGATGTGCTTTTGAGGTGGTTGTTGGTGTGCTTCAAAAGCACACGGAGAACCCTCTCTATCCTGGCTGCTTTCTCATGAAATGCTCTGTCATGCAGAAAATGCAATGGTGTGACCTAAAATGCTCTGGGTTGGTGCCTCAGGATTTGGAAGGTCATGTCATAGGTAACACTACTCACGATATCCTGTTGGGGTGTGGGCTGTGTAGGGTAACTCAAACTGGGAGAATATAAATTGAGTTTGTAGTGACTGCAGAAGCTGAAACCACAGGGTGAAATGTAATAGGACCTGGGCCTCTGTAGCATTGGGGAAGTTGATCAGATGTGAGGGGGGAGCGGTGTTGGGGAGGGTGAATAACCTTGATTCCTGGCAGGGAATCACTGCTAGAAGAGCCAAGCATGGGATCACCTTCACCCTCAACTCAGTTATAGCTGACAGTGACATACTGAATCCCTATTCTGTGTGGGCTGGCCTTCTGGGATGTGAATGCCAAGAACCCCAAACAAAGCTTTATTTCAAGGAAAATGGCAAGGTCTAGGTTTCCTGGGAAATATCCAGATCATTAAAGAGGCATGCTTCCCTACAAGATCACACTAGGAAAAACAGTGGCGAGGGTTCTAGTTTTGAAAGGTTGGGGCAATTGTGGATGAATAGACAGGTTTCTTTTCATCAGAGCTTTAAACGCAGTAGAATACACAGGGATTCTCCAAAGAGAGGCATTGGGCATGCCATGTTTTCTAAACGTATTTGACCCTTTGGGGTGGGCAGAGCAAGACACAGCAGGTAGTAATTCTCAGCTTACACAGTGAGGTGCTGGCATGGGAGTGGCTAGGAGGATCAGCAGGGTCCCTGTGTGTAGGCACAGGCAAGAACCCAAGGGAGCAGGCACGTTCCTTCCTGCAGAGACCCTCAGAAATAGTAGATCTGCTGTCGCAAGAGGCCTGACCTTGGGTTTTACCTTTCAGTTTCTGAGATTGAAGAAGATAGCTTCCCAAGCCATGCATGTGAGCTAGCTCCTCCCAGCCCTTGGCTGAGGCTGTCCTGGGTACCTCACACCTGTAGGAAGGCACAGGGTAATGTGGCACAAGGATCTTCTTAATCAAAGAGAGTCAGTATTAGGGGATCATTCAAGGACCTTGAAGTTACTGCATGCCTTTTAACAGAAAGCAATACCCGGCAGGATAATAGTAAGGATTGAATCAGAGACTGCCACAGACCAGCTCAGCCGGAGTGCTGGGACCGCAGGATCAGGGCCTTGGAGAAGTGGGCAGGGATTTGGCTGAGTGACAAACAGACACAAACTCAAGGAGAGTGTATCTGAGTGCGATTTTACTGAGCATTTGTCAGAGTTATGTACAGTTGATTACTGTAACAGTATTCTTTGATTATACAGGCAGTTGCAGTTTCTTTGAATGATTCAACCAAGAATTTCAGCAAGGTACATGAGAACAGACAATAGAAAAGCACAGATGATTATCACGTAAAGGGTTTCTACGCAAAACTGTGGTTAGTCAGGCCGGGCCTGACTTGGCGCTTGTT
>PVHP010025313.1:0-25665 GCA_004024765.1 Zapus hudsonius | reverse complement strand
GTAGGTGGGAATCTGTCGTCCTGGAGACTTCGGGTCTGATGTGTCGCACCTAAATCTTCACAAGACTTTCTGCATTCCCCATGGAGGAGGTGGTCCTGGCATGGGGCCCATTGGAGTGTGAGTTCTGGGCTCATTCCTCATGGAGGAGGTGACTGGCCTGGGGCCCATCTGAGTGTGAGTTCTGGGCTCATTCCTCATGGAGGAGGTGGCCCTGGCCTGGGGTCCACCCGAGTGTGAGTTCTGGGCTTATGGCTTCAGGATGGTTTAGAAGCTGAATGGTCCCCAAACTTAATATTCTTCCCCTCCAGGTCTTCAAGTGCCAAGGATGTTCACATACAGTGTTAGGTGAAAGTAATCTGAGAAAATGTTCACAGAAAAGCTAATTAGATTTCAGTGGCCATAGTGTTCAGAGGGCCTCACTGAGCTCACCTCCAGTTGTGTTGGACAGAGCGGTTTTGTTTATAGAGTGCTGAGTAGGGAGGGAACTTTGCTTCAGTCTTAGGGGTCTGAAGTAGAAAATCAGTACGTGGACCTGGCTCAGATTTGAACCTAGATTTCTTTTAGTTGCTTCTCTCCTTTCTTTAAAAGAAGAATCAGCTGGTAGTTACATTGAGAGAGATGAAAAGCACTGAGCACCTTGCAGCTTTCATTTTCATTACATCTGAGACAAATAAGGACCAAATCTTATTGCTAGAAATAGTTGGGTGACATCATGGTACAACTGATGGACCAGACAGCCTGATGTGAAGGAGCTCCTTCAGTTTTCCACAACATGCCAAGGGGGCCAATTTTCAAGATTCCTGGGAACCTGGCTTTCTTTTCATTAAAAAAAAATAAGTCATTCCAGGCCCTGTGTCCCATACCTTTAATCCCAGCACTTGAGAGGCAAAGGTAGGAGGATTGCTGTGTGTTTGAGGCCAGCCAGACATTACATAGTGAATTCCAAGTTTAGCCTGGACTAGAGTGAGACCCTACCTCAAAGAACAAAATGAAACAAAATTTTTGTATTTACGTGTGTGTGTGTCTATGTATATGTATGTGTGTGCCATGTTACATGTACAGGAGAAGCTGTCATAGTGTTTGTCCTCTCCTTCTGCCTTGTTTGAGACAGGTTCTCCCTTGTTTTCCCACTGGGAAGGCCAGACTGGCTGTCCCCAAGCTCTGGGATTATCTTGATTCTGCCTCTTACTGTGCATTGGGACTACAGACATGTGTGCCTCTTTGCATCTGGCTTTATGTGGGTGCTGGGAATATATGTGGCGTGCGCCTTTAACCACCCAGCTGCCTCTCAGGCCCGGCTTTTCTCTTAGCTAGGTATTATTTACAGTTGATGGGTGGCCCCTGGTACTTCAGCTAAAGAGGAGGGGTGGATGATGTCCTCCAAAGGGAGGTCTCGGGAGCATCTTCTCATTGGTAGCTTTCTATCCTCAGTAGATACCTTGGGGGGGGATGGGGATGCTACAGGGGCTCTGAGGAAGAGTCGGGTGCAGCTGCCTGCCTCTGTCAAATCCTGCACCACAGATCTTGGCTAAACTTCTGGTCACCGAGGGCTGGGGGGAAAGGAAGTAAGGGGAAGAAGGAGGGAGGGAGGGAGGGAGAGAGGGAGGGAGGGAAGAAAAAACTCCTTCCTTGTTATCTGCCTCTTAGAGGTTTCTGTGAGGTTTCAGGTCCCTACCACATTCAGCATTCCCCTGCTAAGAACAGAGATCCTGCAAGTGCCTCGGGCTTGCCTGTTTGGTTTGATTGTGTCTTTTTACATCATCTCTATGTGTATTTAAACAATACAGGAAGAAGCATCTCGCTCCCTTTCTGCCCAACCATCCCATCATTTCAATAAAGCCACATGAAGACGACCAGCCTTTCGGGACTGTCAGCGCAGCCCCATGGGGCTCCAGCTCCATCTTGCCTATTTCGTGGGCTTATATTAAGGTGAGGCCTGAAAACGTATGATGCTGGAGGAGAGGATGTGATGTGTGGGAGGAACTGAGACTGCAGACTTCTTTCTTGGGTTAAAAGTGAAGAAATTAATGACTTGCTCTGAGAACATTGCTGAAGACCCGGGTGAGAGAAGCCTCCCTATAAAGGTCAGCTAAACTTCATCTCTTGTTTACTTTATGTTTCTTTGGGTTCTCGGAGTGGTTTTACATCAGAGAAGCTGATGCGCCAGATACATTTTTTCCAGACACAGCTAAGTTCTGTGAGTCATGGGGGTGCTCTGGCCACGACATTTGGTTTCCTGCAGGATCCAGACAGCCTCTCACAAGTGAAGAGCACTGTACATACTCGTTGTGACTCTTGGTTGAGGTCCTGGGATAAATTTTAGTGATGCATCCACTTTATTTTGCTTTTCTTGGCAGTGTAGAGGGCAAGATGAAAAGTAGCAGAAATTTGCTCATATGGTGGTTTCGAGAAGCTCTGAGCTTTTCAGAGCTTGGGGAGCCACGTCCTCAGGGATCATTATTAGGCTTGTCAGAAAACAAGCTCTTTTCCTTTGTCTTTCTCCACAAAACTATTTTATAAAGCTCTTGTTCACATTCTCCAGGCCCCTGATTAGAATGTCAACTCTATGAATAGGCTCACTTGCTTAACTGCTAATTAGAGCAGCTTCTCCCAACCCATGGCCTCGTTAAAGGAAGGGTGGCCATTGGCGAGACAGGTACCCCAAACTCAGCTATGCAAAACATGTTGGAGCTGGCTGCTATTTCCAAATGTGGAGTTTGTGATTCTTTTTGTTTTCTTGACTTGAGATAGGGTCTTGTTATGCAGTCCAAGTTGGACTCAAATTTGTGACTCTTGCAAAAGCATTCTAAGTAAGTGTGAGATTATAGGCATGTGCCACCATACCCTGGTGGGATTTCTGATTCTTTGTTTGTTTGTTTTTAGAATCTAATATAATTCAGATTGGCCTTGAACTTGATAAGTAGCTGATCCTCCTGCCTCCACATCCCAAGTGCTAGGGTGACAGGAATGTAGTGCCATGCCAAGTTGAGTTTATCATTCTTACTGAAAATTGTCTCCAAAGGGGGAACAACAGTTCTGATCCTCAGAGACTTGAGCTGCTATTTAAAATGATAAGAGGCTGATTGATGGGCTTTGTAAATATCGGTTGTTTTATGGGCATATTTGGGCTGGAGATGGTCTCACATATAGGAAAGACATGCTTCAGGGATGTGGTGGCCACATGCCTGGGACGCCAGAAAGCCTGAGTTTAAAAACTAAATGAACAACAGTGTTTAGCCAGGTATGCTTTTAATCCCAGTATTCAGGAGGCTGAGGGTGGAGGATTGCTGTGAGTTCGAGGCCAGCCTAGGACTATAGAGTGAGTTCTAGGTCAGCCTGGGCTAGAGTGAGACCTACCTCAAAAAATAAATTAATAAATAATCAGTATTTAAGTGGGCCTTCCCCTATTTCAGGCTATTGCTTCTGCCCTGGCCTCTGGCTCAAGCTTTTTTATTTTCTCCCCTGTGGCCATCTTGGAGTAGAGGGAGAGTCCCTCAGGACACTCTCTCCCTGACATCCCACAAGTCCTCCTGACTTCCCCTAGTCTTTATTGCTTGTTCTCACCATCATGTGCCCTGGCCTCATCCCACAGAGAATAAACTCCGGCACTATGTGGTTTTGGGCTTGGAGCCATCAGCACTTTGAGAAAGATGCTTGGTGGCTGACGTATAGGTTGAGAGGCAGCGCTTGGCTGAACCAAGACCTCATCCCTTCTAGTAAAGGTCATAATCAGCGTGGCACTTAGTGACTCCCAGGTGACAGTCGTGTACACTTGGGCTGTGGTCATTCCTGTCACTTGGAGTGCTTCCCCTTTTCTCATTTGCAGATCCAAATTCTACCAATTTTTAAGTTTCTAGTCAAGTTTGAAATTTTATTCTAGAACCCTTCTTTAGCTAAGCTGGGAGGGCGCATGTCCTCTCCTCACTTGGGGTTTTGATGCCACTGTTGTTTCAGTTGGTATTTTCATTATGTACTAGACAGGCATTGAACATCCCTTGTAAATGAGGTCCTTGGTGATGAAAATTGATAGAATCTTGATTTTAAAGTATTTTTTGCTGTTGGTGAATTTTATCCTGTATGAGGGAAGGGACTTATTCATTACCAGAATAAAATTGAACCTGGCAAATATTAAATATAAATATGGACGTGTTTATGTCCTTCACTGTGGACAATAGCAAAGCAAACTATAAAAACTTAATGAAGATACTTTCCAAGATCTCATCAGACAGTAAAAAACAAGCATGCAAATACTCATAACTTAAGAACTCTAGAAAGAACAGTTCTTTTTCTCGTTAGATAACACAATAGTCAGCAGCCAGTTTTGCCCTGTTGTAGGCCTTGGTATTAAAGACTTTAAAATAATGTAAAACTAGTACCTAAAGGAGAAAACCCAATATGATTTCAGGCGTAGTGGATATGGACATCTCTCCCTCTTAGGATTTTCCATTTATCATTAGTCACATGGTGGCCTGATGAGTCTTTCCAGTTGATTTGTCCAGTGTGTCTGCTTACTCTTGACTATTGGATTCACCTGTTCAATGACTGATGGCTCTTTCTTTGCGTTGCAGATGATGGGAAGCAAGGGCCTTAAACAGGCCACAGAAATTGCCATTTTAAATGCCAACTACATGGCTAAGCGATTAGAAAAACACTACAGAGTCCTTTTTAGGGGTGCAAGAGGCAAGTATCAACTTATCTTTCCCTCCTCCCTTTGGCCAAATGAAGTTATTGTGGATCTGGTTTTGTGAAGTTGGGGTGGGAGTGGAATTCCATTTCTTAGCACATGCCACAATGCAGGACTCTTAAAATAACTCCAACTTGCTCAATGGTGTCACTGTGTATAAGGCTAGACTTATATAGACTTAACACAGCCCTGTTCGGCAAGGGGTCCAGGCCATGGAGAAATGTGGATATAAACCCCATGAGCCGATTACTCTTAGAGTGCTGTAGGGATATCCAGAAGAATTGAGAGGCAGACTGGGCAAACACAGACTGGGACAATGGAGAGAACCTTCTGGAGGGAGCTATTTAAGATGAGCCCTGAAGAATCAGCAGGTGATATCCCGAGCAGACAAGCCAGGCAAAAAGAACTGCCTAAAATGAGCTGCCTGAGGAGTGTGGGTGGGCTGAAGGAGGGGGCAAAGAGATCAGGTTGAAAATGGAGCCTGAAATCTTGAAGGCCTTAGAAGGCTCTGACTTAACTCTTGAGCCAGATCATAGCCATTCAAGGATGTCGAGCAGAGGAGTTCATTACAAGACAGTGGCAGGCGAAGAACAGGCTCGCGCAGGTAAAATCGGTTGGATGTACTTACTGTCCAGTATGAAGAGAAATTGTAGGTAGGTCTTTTTAGCCTATAGTAGAAGGACTGATGATTGGAGAACAAAGCCACCCTAGGGATGATGGGAAATGATGGAAGCAAGAACCGGGTCTTGGAAGATGAGCCAAAGAAAGAGTGTTGAGAAATGAGAGCAAAACACCTCCAGAAGGCAGTGAGTGACCTTGAAGGGGTTCAAGGGCACCTGGTGAGAGGGCCTCCATGCCTGAGCATAACGCCCTGCTCCTTCTTCCTGCTTTTGTTCTGACTCTCCACCTCCTACTTGTAGCCTGGCTTTCCTGATGGTGATGACCCACCCCTCCTGCCAGCTCCCTTTCCCACTCAGCTGCTGGGGCAAAGGCCAGGAGGGAGGAGAAAGAGAGTGGTGCATGGGGAACAGTCACCTTAGCAGGAGCCAGGTGGCCAAGGGCAAAGAGATGGGAGCCTCTCTTGGAGAGCAGTCAGTCACCATGTGCTGGAGCTTCTGCTTGGACTCTAGGCTCCTCCAGCCCAGGCAGACTCTGTGTGTACATCTGTGGTCTCGCATTTCAAGGCTAGCCTGATCTCATAAATATGGACCCAAAGGAGTGCTTCAGAGTTTGAAAATAGAAAATAAGTAACTCAGCAGAAGCTCTGGCTAGGCGTGCTCTCAGGAGAGTAGAAAGGAAAGTGGTGGGGAGCGTGTCTCCAAGCAACGCAGTGATGTGCCTCAACGATGGGCATGCCGAATGTGAGAATCACTAATTGATGCAAATATAGTTCCCGTGTTGTGAAATTTACCTTGCTGTATATTTGCTTTAAAGATCAGCTTAAATATTTATTTAGCATGATTATACAAGTAATATATAGGGTTCAACATTGAAATTTTGGGAAGATAGGGCTGGAGAGATGGATAAGTGGTTAAAAGGTGTTTGCATACAAAGCCTGAAGGCCTGGGTTCAATTCTCCAGGACCCACATAAACCCAGATGAACAACGTGGTACATGTACCTGGAGTTTTTTACAATGGAAGGAGGCCCTAGTGCTCCCAGATTCTCTCTCTCCCTCCCTCCCTCTCTCTCTTTCTCCCCTCTCTCAAATATTTTTAAAAGATAATTTGAAAAAAATAAAAGAATAGAAAGGGTCAGAAATTAGTCAGAAAATGCTTGCTGTACAAGCATCTGGAGCTGAGTTTGATCCCCAGGTCCCACGATAACCCACCTAGAAATACTCCGGTGTGGTACTACACAGCGCCACCCAGCACCCGGGAGGCTTGCTGGTTTGCTAGTCCAGCTGAATCTGTGAACTCTGGGTTTAGTGAGAGACCTGTCTGAAAAAAGAGAGTGGAGAGCAATTGAGGAAGACAGCTGACATTGCCCTCTGGCATAGCCATGCACAATGTACGCCCATTCACATATAACCACACACACATGCATGCACACTGTGTATATAATAAATGAATAAATAAAGCATCAGGACATTCTGACATTTTGCATTTTGCTGTATTCCTTTCCATCTTTTACACAGTTAAGATCATGTCACAAATGAAATTGTCATCTGTCATCTTACAAGCACTCTTTGACACTGGCACTGTTGACCCCATTGTATGGATGCCCTGTCCTTCTAGAATTTTCTTTTCTGTTGTTTGCATTTGTAATGCTGCTGCAAGGGGAATTCTTCATTTACTTATTTTTTAAAATAAAGTCCATCTGATATTAATTGTTCTTGAGGTGAGGTCTTACTTGGTAGCCCAGCTATCCTGAACTTTCCGTGCAGACCAGGCCAGAGCCTTGTGCTAATGGCAACCCACCTCCAAGTGCTGGGATTTCAGGTGTGAGGTGCCATGAGTATCCACTTAGATATTTTTATTTTTAGAAAAATTTTTTTTTTGGGGGGGGGGTTTCAAGGTAGGGTCTCACTTTAGCCCAGGCTGACCTGGAATTCACTATGTAGTCTCAGGCTGGCCTCGAGCTCACAGCGATCTTCCTACCTCTGCCTCTGAGTGCTGGGACTAAAGGTGTGTGCCACCACGCCTGGCAAAACATTTCTTTTTAAATAATAATAAAATAAGAAAAGCTTATTTCTTTAGGTTGGTCATAGAAATTATCTCAATATGAATACTTCCAGGGGTGACTAACCTTTTGACATTACAACTTGGTGTCATCTGCAAAGGTCATACTTGAACAGTGACGTCAATTACAAACCATATGCAAGAAAAATCTCATGTTTTAAGTGAGTTTACAGTTTTGTGTCAGGCTGGCCATAGCTATCCTTGGCTACATGCCACCTGAAGGCCATTGATTGGACATTCCTGAAAGTTCTCAGTTTCTTCCCTGAAGAAACTTATTTATTTACACTAATAGCATCGAGAGTGACCATCACATCTGGATACTCACAAGATTAGGCTTAAAATCAACAATAAAAAAGTTAAAAATTAAAACATTGCTGGACACAGTAGCTCATACCTATAATCCCAGCACTTAGGAGGTTGAGGCAGAAGGATTGATGTGAGTTCAAGGACAGCCTGGGCTTCAGAAAACAAACAAAACAAAACAAAAATCTTGTGCCCATTTGGTGCATGAAAATGATAGCACTCTTTTAATTGATAAGGCTTCAGTTTTTCCTTCATTGCTTAAATTTTATTTATTTAATTCATCTTTTTATTTAGTGGACTAGGAGTTGAGCTGTATCTATAGGCCTTAATTCTTTTTTTTTTAAAAAAAAATATATATATAGACCATAATGAGTTACATTATTTGGTGGGCAAACAATGAGTTGTTATCCCCAATTCCCCAATGACCCCCTCCCAATCCCCAATCAACTGGATATCCTCCTCAGTGGGTCGTCTGGATCAGTTTTTGTGGCAGGGGACCATGGATAGCCTAGTACTTAGCCCGGTTCTCCTGGCCCAAGTGTGTTGTTACTGAGGAGTGCCATGCCTCTGGACAGTCTCCCCCACCGTGGCTCTCACAATCTTTCCGCCCCCTCTTCCGCTCAGTTCCCTGAGTCGTGGTGGATGAGTATTAAGGCTGCTTTAATGTTGTGCACTTAGGGGACTTTGTGTTGAAAATTGTTGGTTTCTGTCTCCCTGGCTTATCCTGTGTTGATTGAATGGCTGTGGCTGTGGGTCCCTTGTTCATCCCATCATTCTCTGCGGGGCTCCATATGGATCCTCCACAGTATGACTGTGGTGGCTCCTCTCTTGCCAGGATCTCAGCTATTGGCCTACAGTCGGTTGGTAGGGTTAGATGGGCCACAACTCTCGTTGCATCCTGAAAAATACAAACACAATCTCCATCAAAGTGTGAGGTCAATATAGGTTAACAAATATACACAATTCTGGATTACCTAGATTCTATTTTTAGTAGCCTCTCTGTCAATCAGTCCCATAGTGTATCTTTTCTTGGGAGCCCAAGAGTACGAGATCCGGTGCATATCGCAATGATTCCCCAGTTCTAGTAACGGGCTTCCCCTCACAGAGTGGAATATTTGGCCGAATTTAAAAGCTGTTGATTGTCTCCCCCAGGCCCAGGCTCCTCCATTGCACTAGTGCTCCTTTCTTGGTTTGCTGTTCTCTCCCAGTAGAAGGTGTGGTCAGCCTACTCATGGCTGTAGTTGTATTTCATGCCAGTGGTCTCTGTTTACTCCAGTGTAGTTGATCAGCTTCCCCTGGCAGCATGTGCAGTGCCTTCTAGCACTGCATTAACTACCATCTGGGGGCTGGATATCATTCCAGACCTTGAAGGGTCTCTTGATGCTGATCGATGGCATTCTGTGGTTTCTTCAGCAACAGGGTTTTGCCTCGGGTATAGGCCTTAATTCTTTATATTTGAAAGTTTTAATTTAATTTTTGACAGCCATAAGGCTGAGATAGAATTTATATATCATACTATGCAAAATGGTTATCTAAAATGCAGGATTCAGTGATTTTTATTGTGTTCACAGAGTTGTGCAATGCAGAGTTTTATTTTTTACAAGAAGAATGCATGTGTATTAAGCTGATTGGGGTGCAGGGGTGGGGAAGGTGTCATCCCAGGAGAATGCAGGTGTCACCATGTGTGTAGCATTTAGAAGACACCAGCTCCCTCCTGGGGAATGTATGGTACAAAAAGATGGATGAAGTTTCCATTAGCTTTGACATTTTACCCAGACATAAATAACAAGTACTATTTTTTTTATCCCAAACAAAAATTGGTTGGTGATCATAGACATTATTACTCAATACCAAAGTTTGTGAAACCAAAAATTGTCTCCTGTTGGTCTAGTAAACACATTTATTACACAATTTGCAACTTCATACTTTTGGGCCTGAAAAACAAGCACTGTTGTACCTCCAGGCCCCAGATAGAAATATTTCCAGCCATCCCACTGTATTCTCAAATGTCCAGTGGTCCTACTAAACTGTGACTCACTCCATCCTATTTACCAGCTCAAAGTCAGATCTTAGAATTATGGGTGCCTATGAAGCAATCATTTTAATGAACTCCAGGCTTGCCTTTGTTCTATTGTTCTTTGTTTGGGCTGTATCTTTGAGAGATTTAAGTATCCACTAACCTTTCCAGGGTGTGGTCTTTTAAAGCAAGAAAGTGACAGGCAAAAATTGGATGGGGAAACAGTAGTATTTAATCTGATAGGATGAGGGAAGAAAGGAATTTCTTCAGGTAAGATGATTTTTTTGTTGGTGGTTATTTTTGTTGAGTTTTTTTTTTTTTTTTTTGAGACAGGGTTTCAGTGTGTTACTCAGGTTGGTATTGAACTTGTGAGCTTCCTGCCTCAGCCTTCCCCAGTGCTGGGATTATAGCCATGTGCCATCAAAACCAACTATAATTGTATATACACATATATCTATAAAAATATATATATATATTTGTGTGTGTGCAATGTGTGATGTGGTGTGCTATGTGTGGCATATGTCCATGTTTGTGCCCATGTGGAACCCCATGTATTTGGTTAAGGGGCTGGAGAAGAATGTAAGGTATCCTGATAGTGCTCTTTGACCTATTCATATTTGAGACAAAGTCTCTTGCAGATCCCAAAACTCACCCTTTACTTTTTCTCCTTTCTCTCTCTCCTTTTCTCTCTCTCTCTCTTTCTCTCTCTCTTTCTCTTTCTCTCTCTCTCTCTCTTTCTCTCTGTTTGAGAGCTTCAGTGTTTCTTGGATCTCTGTCTGCCTTTAGGGCTGGGGGTACCGATGTGTGTCCCTACATTCTCTGTTTATGTGGGTCCTGGGAATCAAACTCCAGCAATCTCTCAGGCCTCCATAGGCCCTTATGCCTGCACAGAAAATGCTCTTAACCACTGAGAAATCTCTCCAGCCCTGAAATGATATATTTATTTTATTTTATTTGTGAGAGAGGAAGAGAGACAGAGGGAGAGAAAGAGAAAGAGAAAATGGCGTGCCAGAGCATCCTGCCACTGCAAATGAACCCCAGGTGCACGTACCTCTTTGTGCCTCTGGATTTATGTGGGTACTGGGGAACTGAATCTGGGCCATCAGGCTTGGAAGCAAGTGTCTTTAACCACTGAGCAATCTCTCAACCCCCTGAAGTGATATATTTTTAAAGGAAGAATTTTTAAAACTTCACTAATGTGTTATTTTGGGGGCAGCTCAGTCGGCCCTGTGATCTGAATGGTGCCATCAGTAGGACTTTGCCAATATACCAATGTTTCTTGCAGGCCTATCCATTAGGCAAACCCAACTCTACTTCGAATTCCTTTCCCTCAAGAGGTTTCCAGGTGTTTTTGTTTTGTCAGTGGGCAATGGCTTCAAGACCCATATGTTCAATGAACGTTGCTGAAACCAGGGGCTCATCGTTAGGGAAACAGCCAGGAGGTTTTTGTTAGTTTGTTTTTAATAGTTTTTCATTTATTTATTTGCACAGAGAAAGAGAGAAGAGAGACAGACAAGAGAGAATGGGTACACCAGGGCTTTTAGCCACTGCAAATGAACTCCAGATGCACGCACCACTTTGTGCATCAACGGTTTGTTTCTGTTAGTCATGGTCCCTGGGTTACCACAGAGGAGCCGGAAGGAGTTTTCATGGCCTACCAAAGCTTTACAGAATTCTTAGTCATTTCCAGTATTCCTAGGCAGCCTCTGTGAGCGTGCTGGACAAGTGAGCAGTCTCTGCTCTGGAGAAGGATTCCATAGCACATCTCCATGTTTCCACCCTCACAAGACAATCAGCACATGGCAGGAGGTGGTTCCAACTTTGATCCAGGCCCCTCTATTCTGCTTTTCCATTATTATCTCACCCTTCTCTCCTGTGCTCCTCGGATTTAGTATCTGTTCATGATTAGGCCCAGAGAAAACAGCTGCACTGATCACTTTATGTAATTTCACTTTAGATTGCCCCGGTTTCCCATATGCCCCAGCAGGCCCTACAGCTTTCTCCTGAAAATTGGGAATAAGATGAGGATCTTGGGATCTGCCCCTTCACAGCCACCAAATTTAAATTTCATCCCCTTGGGGCCCAAGGAGTTGCCATCTGAATGTGAGTGTGCATTGATTTGTAAAAACATCTGTACTGAAGAGGAGCTAGCTCTTCCCTAGCCCTTGGTTGTGGTCAGTCCTTTGCAGATGAAGTCTTGGTGTTGGCGCGATAGGTTTCAGCTATTAACGCTGAACCTCTGCTCAGAAGGGTCTCCTCTAAGCAAGCCAAGGAGTAACTCCTCTCCTGCTGGCCTGCAACCCATCTGCCTTCAAGGCGGTGAGCTTTAGTTTTTCAAGGTAGGGTCTCACTGTAGCCCAGGCTGACCTAGAATTCACTATGTAGTCTCAGGGTGGCCTCGAACTCATGGTGCTTCTCCTACCTCTGCCTCCTGAGTGCTGGGATTGAAAGTATGTACCAACCATGCCCAGTTAATTTTGTCACTTCCCCTCCCCAAAGTTTACCTGCTCATGAATAGAAGTTTCTACATTTGAATCCCATTCTTAATTCATTCTCTGTCATTGTTAGGAAGCATATTTTATTTTATTCTTGCAAAGGAAAATATTAATTTTATTATATTGTATTTTGTCTCAAATATTTCCCAGGGTAGGGCTATTTTGTTCCATATATTTTGTATATCCATTTTATATTATGATCAGCCAATATTCAATATTCAGGGGCTTGGGAGGTTATGTCTGCTGTCTCTGTCAGTGGATTGATTCACTGTTGTCTGAAAGAAAAGCAGGCTAAGGAGAAGTACATTAATGTCTCTCTGTGTGTACGCATGCTCATGGAGGTGCCTGTGTGTGTGTGTGTGTGTGTGTGTGTGTGTGTGTGTGTGTGTGTGTGTGTACCAAAGGACAACTCCAGGTGTTAAACCTCAGATGCTCTCTGCCTTTTTGAAGACATGCCCCCCTCTCTGACCTGGAATTCACCAAATAAGCTAAACTGGTTGGTTACCAAGCCCCAAGGATCCACCTCCCTCCACTTGCCCAGTGCCAGAATTACAAGTGTGTACCACCATTCCCAGTATTTGTTTGTGTGGGGGGGGGTGTATGCATGCTATGGTGTGTGGAGGTCAGAGGACAATTTAAGGTATAGGTTGTTGCCTTTGACCTCATTTGAGGTAAGGGCTCATGTTTATTACTCTTTTGGAAAATTTCTGGCCATAGGCCAGGGAGCTCTTGCTGGGGAAATGGCACCTTGGGGCTACATAGGCAGTCTGTTTATAAACTAGATCAGAATGAGCTGACCCACACAGACTTCATCTTTTCTCCTTGTCACTTGTTGACAGTCCCTGCCTCTCTCCCCATACACCTCTTTGCTCTTTGTCAGAATCTTCACTGTATAACCCAGACTAGCCTCAAACTTGTGATCTTCCTGCCTCTTTCTCAAGTGCTAGAATTCTAAGTGTTTATTACCACGGCTGGCTAACAGTGCTTATTTCTAATTCTTGGTCTGCAGCCTGAGCTCAAAACTTCAGAAACTCCTTTGAAGAATCATAAACTTCTATGTGTGTCATGTGGATGGAAGGATATTTAGCAGACATTCACAGATGCCCAGACATTGAAAGTAAAGTTGCTGAAATGCTTCAGTGTATCTTTAGCTCTAGAAACAATGTGTGTGGAAGGATTGTGTTTAACTATTGCAAGTAGAACTTAGGCTCTTTGAGTAGAAATAATCACAACTCCTGGTTGAATGTTCCAGTAATGCTTTCCACCTTCTCTCAGCCACTGCCATGCTCATAGGCTTGCAGCGAACTAATATCAGACACAAGGGTAATGAGAATAAATGAAATCTTTGGGCTGGAGAGTTGGTTCAGAGGTTAAGGCACTTGTCTCCAGTGCCTAAGGCCCCGGGTTCAATTCCCCAGGACCCACATAAGCCAGACCCACAAGGTGGTGGCCCTGGCGCTCTCTCTCTCTCTCTCTCTCTCTCTCTCTGCTTGAAAATGAATATTTTAAAAAAGAAATCTTTATTGCCAGCTATAAACTTAGGTGCTCTGAGCCTCTTGGTCCACATGGATATACACAATGAGCTGAACCATTTTCAGTTGTTTATTCAGTAAAACAATAAACTGACGCTCACCTGGAGCTGAAACAATTTTTCCAAACAGGTTATGTGGCTCATGAATTCATTTTGGATACAAGACCCTTCAAAAAGTCTGCAAATATTGAGGCCGTGGATGTTGCCAAGAGGCTCCAGGATTATGGTAAGTGACCTTTGACATTCATGCAGTTGATTCTGCTGGCTTTGACCACCTCCTCAAAGCACTAAAGAATGTACAGGTGCCACGGTCACCTGACCTATGGGATAACTGGAGAGCTTGAACTAGTGGGCAACTTTTAAAACTATAGTGAAAAAAATAAGTAAAACTTTCTTTCATGATTACACTGGATCCTCTCTTCAAACGCTGTCAAAGCATGCATCTTGTCAAAATAGTCCATCATGGTTTAGAAGTCTTTATGTCTTAAATCCCAAAAGAAAATGTTTCTCACTCTGCTCCTGTGGCTCCCACACAGTTCATGGAAAGCTGGTAGGAGGGGAAGGAAGAAGAGAAAGTAACCCGTGTCAATGTGACGGGTGCCATTGAGGTTAAGAACCATTACCCTAGATGTGGCTGTAGCTGTTTCAGCTGCTTCCAAAGATGAAGTGACAGGTGTGTGTTTTTGCACAAAGGATATACGCCTTTCTCTGTAGCATTTCGAAAGCCTGGCCCCTTCTCTGGGTACTCATAAGGATTAATTTAACACAGTCATTATCAAGATAACAGTGACATTATGAAGAATGTCAAGGATCCTTCAAATCTCAGAGGTGCTAAGGTGGGTACAGGTAGTTGTAATCAGAATTTAATGACTTGTTTTAAGGAAAACTTGCGAGTTTTTAATAATGTAACAGTTTTACTGCTGTATCATAATGACTTCTGCTTGTGACTCGCTCCTCTTGAATGAACGATCACATTATGCAGTTATACACAGTAAATGGGAAAGCTAGAGAAAGTGTTAATGAAATTAACAATCCTCACAATTAATCCTCACAATTTTCTTCTAGCCAGCAGAACTCCTTCCTTTCTTTTGACTTACCTCTCCATCAGGGCCTGAGGAATGGCCCTTTGAGGTCAAGGCCTGCAATTGTCAGGATTTATCTATATCATGCACCTAAATGTGGCTCATTTAGGGAGAAGAGGGGCTGGGAATGATGGTAATTGAAATCATCACCCTCTGTTTCCAACCTTCGACACTATTTTGGTGTTTGAAGGAAGGATTTCCACACTTATCCAAAGCCTAGAGTTATTCAGGTACATAAGCGACAATCAGCATGTGCATGTCAATAAGTGAGATTGCAAAAATAGCTAATAGACACAGAACAGTGAAACTGATAACACAGGCCCGGGTCTTAATCCTGACCTTCAGGGAAGAGGCTTAGTCATCTGTATCAGTAGCAAGCACACTATGCCAGAGGCTTTGCAGACTTTGGAGTAGACTCTGTTAGGACAGACATTTCCAAACTATTCAAATCTTCCAGGAATTTTTTTTTATAAGTTGACAATATTTATTCTTTTTTTTAAACTGGGCATGACCATACCTAGCTTTTAAAAAATATTTTATTCATTTTTCAAGCAGAGAGAGAGAGAGAGAGAGAGAGAGAGAGAGAGAGAGAGAGAGAGAGAGAGAGCGCACACCAGGGCCACCACCTTGTGGGTCTGGCTTATGTGGGTCCTGGGGAATTGAACCCAGAGCCTTAGGCACTGGAGGCAAGTGCCTTAACCGCTGAGCCATCTCTCCAGCCCTTCCAGGAATTTTTTTTAAGATTCAGGCCCTGGCACACCACTACATCAGGCATTTTTTCACATGTATTCTGGGGGGCATAGTCAGGCCTCATGTGCCTGACCCCATGTTCTCTGCTTTCAGTCACACATCTTATTGATTCATTTACAAATGAACTTAGAGAAACACAGAAATGCCTTTAAGTATGTTTACACTGTTCAGTGTAAAGGCAGAGGTTATCCACATAATGACCCTGCCTCCATTTCTCCATATGTGCAACAAGGACAGTAAGAGTTGCTTGTTACCTCATCAAATTCTGATGGGCTATTTATCTTAGTTACAATGTAACATATGGTCATTATAGAGAGATTATTTTTTGTGGAGCTGAGGTGAAGTCTTACAAATATTTATCACATGCTCTACCATTGAGCTATACCTTCAGTCTATAAAGATTGCAAAGCAGAGTGCAATGAAAATCCTACTCTCATTCTTATGATAAGCTGCTATCATTGAGTTGTGTATTCTTCAAAGTATTTTCCCTCACAAAAATATGCATACATATGCTTTGTTTTAAAAAGTGCATATTATGTAGCCTGCTCTTTTAACTCATTTTTGAATATTTACAACTTTTAAAATATAAATTTTTAAATGGTTCATGCTTATTGTAAACTTATTCTGTGAAATTTGCTTAACTGAGCCCTCATTGTTGGATATTAGGTTAGTTCTAAGCTTTTCCTCTATAAATGATGCTGATGTATGTATGTATGTATGTATATATGTATGCATGCATGCATGCATGTATATATCTGTATATGTGTGCAAATTTATCTGCTTTCCTTAGGGTAAATTATGAGTGAAGAGGGACTTTTCTTCCAATTTGAGGAGGCCAAAGACAGTGATGCAAGTTCATATAAACTCCCTCTGCAGGATTTCATGCCCCTACCATGTCCTGGCCTGTGGCAGGGACTCTCATGATCGAACCCACTGAGTCAGAAGACAAAGCAGAGCTGGATCGATTCTGTGATGCCATGATCAACATCCGGCAGGAAATCGCTGACATTGAGGAAGGCCGCATTGACCCTAGGGTCAACCCACTGAAGGTAAGGTGCTGGTACTATATTCAAATCATCCTATAGAATAGAAGGTGATACCTGAACAGTATGCAAGCCATTCCTAAATTCTCATCTGACAATGAAATTCTCGCCTAGAATATGACAATCCCGAAAAGATGCAATCATTTCTTGGCAGTTTAAATCAGCTTGAATGACACAACATTGCTTAATCAGGTATATTGTGATTGTGGGAGCTATAAACGCTACCACTAACCAGTTTATTGCCAAAGCTTACCATTGTCCTGTCTGCATAATGTACTGCAGTTAACTTATGGCACACATAGAATTCATGCATTCTCCCACAAACTGTATAATCA
Source organism: Zapus hudsonius (assembly GCA_004024765.1). NCBI lineage: Eukaryota > Metazoa > Chordata > Mammalia > Rodentia > Dipodidae > Zapus > Zapus hudsonius. The sequence continues at coordinate 8,745 of PVHP010025313.1, read as the reverse complement.
CAAGTTCTTATATTGGAACCCGAACCTCACGAAAACTGGATTGGTATCTAATTCAGTCTGGATATTTTTGTGATGTTTATAGTCCATATTTAAGAAAAGTTAGGCAATATCCTCACCTCTTACACATCATGTTACTTTCATATCTGGTAGAACTCTGTTTTTAGTTAGGTGCAACTCTTAAGCTGAAGGAGCACAGTTGGGAATAATGTGAAGGCCATGGCTGTGTACTATAGCTCTAAGCCAGAGAACAAGATGCTGAGACCGATCCCAGACCTGCCAGCTAACAGTGCACTGCAGGGGTCAAGAATAGAAGGCAAACACCCTGCTGGAAATGCAGAATGTAGTGAAGTCTCAGAGAGTGCACCCAAGTATGCTCTGCAATAATGTGTATACAGTATAAAATCACAATGAGATTCAGAAACATGGAACTGAGGATACTGGTCATCACTGGGGCAGAGAGCGCACGCATGTATACACACGTGCGCACGCACACACAGGTGGGACATATAGGCATCACCTGCAATGTTTTACTTTAAAAGGTAAAGCAAATACAATAAAATGCTCATTTGACTTCACTGAGAGGTTGATAGCTCATTCAAGCATTACTTTACTTTTCTGCTATTTGAAATATTTCACCATAAAAAAATTACCTGACCCCAAATTTAAGAGAAACAATAGCTTCCTTTGTGTGGGCTTCCCTCAGAAGCCCAGCAGTTAAATGCTCTGACGTCTCTGCTGCCTGTGTCTCTGTCTCAGATGTCTCCACACTCCCTGACCTGTGTCACATCCTCCCACTGGGATCGGCCATATTCCAGAGAGGTGGCAGCTTTTCCACTTGTAAGTTCTCTCAAGCAAATCACCAACTGGGGTGGTGTTCACATGGGCAGGCCCCTCTCCCCCCGGGGCTCCACTTCCTGCAGTTTCATGGAAACCATGTGTGGGACGCCTTGTGAAGTGTGGATTGTGATGAGGAGCATAGCCCAAGAGTTGGTTCTCAAGGTCTGAGTTTAGCTCAGAGCTTCAGTCACAGGTCTAGGTTCTTTCAGGAACAGAACAGAGGAAAACTGAACAGCTGTCCCTGTCGGGTGGAGCATTGTGGCCCCTTTGGATTCTTACATGAAGGTGTCCCATATTCCGAGAGGCATAGGGGCAAGGCTCCAGAGCTGAAATTCTTAAAAGTGTGGCTTTTAGTTGTTGGGCACTGCTCTCTGGGGCTCTGGGGATTCCTACCTCCTCCCTTCCCCAGGATAACTCTCAGAACACCCCACAGCACTTCCTTCTTTGGTTCTTTCCAGCCCTTTGTGAAACCAGAGAACAAATTCTGGCCAGCCATTGCTCGGATTGATGACATCTATGGAGATCAGCACCTGGTTTGTACCTGCCCGCCCATGGAAGTTTATGAGTCCCCATTTTCTGAACAGAAAAGGGCTTCTTCTTAGTCATCTCTCCATGACTTCAAGGGACTGAAATCTTTCTGGAGTACTTGACAAGAAATACTTCCTCTCCTGCCTGTGGCGCAAGAAGCGTTTTTAGAAACTCTATTTTTGTAATCTTTCGAGGTAAATGTAAATACAGTTGGCAGAGTAAACAGCAGCTGATTGAATGTTGGGAGCTGATTTGCTCCTGTTCTCTGCTTCCATGTATACCAGTTGCTATTCAAGTGGCCTTGATTGGGAGCCATTTAGTTTTCTGCATATAAAAGTTTGTATGTGCTAGCAACTTTAACTTCTAATGTGAAAAGTTTGCAGATGTTAGAGCCTATGCTGGAAATTCAAGACGTATTTTTGTTCCAAATAAGTCCCTATGGACTGTGCCATCTGTGGGAAATCCCAGAGCAAATGTTTACATTTTGTATACACTGATGAATTTTTTCCTAACATGCCTAATCTATGATAGCATTTCTGAGTGTTTATCTTTTACTGTGTGGGGTTTTTATCTGCATTTGTTAGTATTCTAATAAAAATTCAATTTGAAGAGTGCTCCCATTTTCTAATTTGAGCCCTCTCCATGCCCCAGGTCCAAGGGAACCAAAGCACCGTGAGAATACCCAACCCAATAGCCACACTTTTGGGGTTTTGGTGTCAGGGCCTCATTCTAGTCTAGGCTGACCTGGAACTCACTCTGTAGCTCAGGATAGACTTGAACTCACTGCAATCCTCCTACCTCAGCCTCCCAAGTGTTGGTATTAAAGGTGTGTACCACCATGCTGGGGTCATTATTACTAGCTTCACTTTTGACTAAATTATAAGCACTGTTTTTTGTGTGGTGCTAGGGTGTGAACACTGGAAAAGAAAGGCCACCACTGAGGTACATTCTTTATACACACACACACGTATATACATGCACGATTTTTACTTCCTGATTATCAATGCAAGCCACTACGGCCATCTGCGTTAGAACTGTTAGGCTACATGTGACTGAAAGGCAGCCAGCAAAGTGCAGCTAGCAGTCCCCTTGACATTAAGTCCAGAGAAGATGAACAAAGGTTGTTTCAATGTCATGCTCTTCTTTGTCCTTTGCGTTGTCTGCCTTGGGATCTTGACGGCTACTGCCATAGACATCCGAGTCTGACTGAAATGTTTTCCAGGAAGTTCCAGCTAGTAACTGCTGCTTATTTTTAACTGTCAGCTCCTCACTCCTAGCTACAGAGGAGTGTTAGGAGTCCTCCTGGGGCATGCTGCTGCCTAAGACAAAACCAGTCAGTCAGAGAAAGGAGAATGAATTTCAGGTAGACAACTGGTTCATCTGCCACAAATAACTTTTTCCCAGAATTAGCAAAATGCTTGTGATATTTTTATCTGACAGTTATTGAGCACTTGCTCTGACACTGAATATCTTGTTCCTTGCACACAGATCACCTCAACAATCACTTGTCACTAGGATTTCTGCTCTAGTGAATTCTCTGAAAGTAGTCCACTTTCTCTCACACATGAAATGTTTGTAGAAAACCTTATTTTAGCCTAACAGAGCAGACGAGAAGTAATGAGATGGTTCCTTTTCGTACATACTAATGACCAGTATCCATTGAGCACATCGCAGGAACTGTTTGAATGTCTCATTCGATCCTCACAACACACCACTTTTATACTTGGAAAGAGGATGCAGAGATGTCAGAGGTCATAGAGTTGGGAAGAGGGAGAGCCAAATTTTGAAGGGAGGCTGAACAGTTCCAGTGCCAGTCAGGTAAGCAGTATACCACATTGCCATAGAAACAGAAAACCAGGGGGCAGCTGTCCTTCCTGCTTTGAAAAACATTCTCTCAAAATACAGGTTAGCCCTCAGGGCACACCTCTTCTGGAAGTACTAAGATGTGAAAATAATTTGAACAAATAGCAGCTCCTTTCGACTTTGCGGTTGAGTGCCAAAGTTGTTTCCACAGCTAGTCATCCACCATTTTCAAGAATGTAAGGCAGGTAATAGAGGGTCCACAAACCCCACTGGTCCTTCATTGTGAAATCTTCTTAGCTAATGTTTGAACCAGTCTTCTCCCAGCACCATCCCTGGCTGCCTGTTTCAGCACCTAACAAAGGTCTTGCTCACAACCCTGTTGGGCAATCTTTTGTTTTCTGTCTTTGCACTGTTTGTTCCTTCCCATTTTAATTATTGTCTTTTACATTATTAAATTTTATCTCTCCACTCATGAACCATATTCTATTTATCATACAATCACTTCCAATACCAAGTCAGGGATTTCTGTGCAGTGTGTGTTAAATAAACAGTATTTTGAGAGAATAAAAGCATGATCCCTGATTTCGAAGAGGCTTATTGTCATGGAAACCAGTATTTACAGTGTCTGCTAAGAGGAATTCTTTTAAAGTTATACACAAACGCCAAGTCCTGAAGAAAAACTCTGAATACATTTTATGTAGAGCCTATAACAATTATAATGCACATAATTTTAAAATGTTGTATATCCTCATAAAATATATACCCTAAAATTTAGCAGTTTAGCCTTTCTTAGCTATACAGTAGAGTGCCATTAAGTACAATGTTATGTAGAATGTGCATTTTGAGCAGTTGTAGGCAAAACATCTGATGGACAGGTGCTTGTGTTCTGTGAACTGGCATCCCTGTCCTCATGTCCCGAGCTCATCTCGTCCATCTAAACAGACCAGGTCCCTCCAAGAATAGCCGTGACCTGGTGGGGAACCCTTGGAAACACCCCTGATCCAGCCAGTCTGATCCAGAAAGTAGTCTCAGTGCCCTAAGAAGCACTAACATTTCAGTTTTCCAACTGCTGTCTCAGGTGGCCTTACTTATCTTTGTACCAAGAGGGACTTGAATCCTTTAATATGAGGAACTCATTTTACCACTGGAAAACTGCCTTTTACCTTTGTTTCTATTTCAGAGAACTTTCCAGAACTTGAGGTCCTTAGGGGGTGCATCTTTGAAAAAATATAACTCCCCATGACTGAGGGCCATTGTGCATGCTAAGTAAGCACTCCACTAATAAGATACATCCATTCTACCACTTTGAGAGAAAAACACTTATAGGTTTGTTTTTTTTGGGGGGGGGGTTAGGAGAGGGGTTGAGGTAGGGTCTCACTCGAGTCCAGGCTGACCTGAAATTCACTTTGTAGTCTCAGAGTGTCCTCAAACTCGGTGATCCTACCTCTGCCTCCCAGTGTGAGGATCAAAGGTGTGCACCACTATGCCCAGCCTAAGAAAAACACTTTTGCCTTGGGTGAGCTGTTCCCAGATTGGGTGCTGATATTTTAGCTTTGACTTTGATCTGCTAGACCCAACCTGCCAGCACCAAGTCAAGGAACCCTTTTTCTTTCCTCCCCCTCAACCAACTAGGTAACCAGACTGGTGAACTAAGGACACAGTAGAGGGGCCCAAATCTGAGGTCAGGGTATGGTGGTGGGAGGCAGGGGAATATAGATTTTAGAAGCAGCAACCCTGACAGACGTGCTGGTGGCCATGTCCCAGGATTGTCATGGTAACCAGGATGGCAGGTGGAGGAGCGGAGGACTCTTGCTCACTCACTAACAGGTAAGGGTGTGAGAGGGGACCTTGTGATTTACTATTAATGTAGACAACATTTGTTGGTATGAATGTATGATTTCCCTCCCTGCTGCTGCTTCCTTTGTTCTGCATGTAATTCCTATTCTTGTTTCATTTAAGGGCTTCATCTTTGCCATTACTCCCCTAACACCTCATCAGGGCTGTATCTCAGCTGTGGCCTCACACTGCCAAGCTCTGACTTGGAAGCATTCAGAAGAATGTTACTGTCACCCGATGCTTCTCCCCTCACAGATACACAATTTCCTGGAGATGGGAATAAAGCTCTGATGCTTTAGCAATTAATTTCTGCTCTAAGATAACTCACACCAAAGTTAGTTCACAAAATGTAGTAAGTTTGGGGCTGAGTATGGTATCTGATGCCAAAACCTAGCAAAGCTTTATAAAAGGAATGCTTCTGAAGTATGGGTTAATAGGCTTTGATGAGCTACCATGGTAACCCACGCCTTCCTCCATATAGTCCTACTTTTTTTTAATATTTTATTTATCCATTTTCAAGCAGAGAGAGAGAGAGAGGGAAAGAGAAAGAGAGAGAAAGCCAGGGCTGCCTCCTTGTACATCTGGCTTATATGGGTCCTGGGGAATTGAACCCAGGGCCTTAGGCACTGGAAGCTAGTGCCTTATCCACTGAGCCATCTCTTTGCCTGTATTTAAGATGTTGTGTCCAACATGAATATTAAAGCCCCCCAAAAGAAAATCTAGATGCTTTAATTGGTTAAAAAAAGCTGTTTCAAAAAACAATGAAAAAACACTTTCCACGGAAGAAGACAGTTGGGTAGACTATTATGCCAATAGCAAAGGAGTGATTACAGTATGTGGTGCCAGCTGTTTTGGAAGGTCTAAGTGGAGTGCTGGGTAGGAACACTTTCTTAATTTTGTCAGCTTTTAGCCTGGCACATCTGTCAATCTGAACTCTAGGTACTACTGAACATTAGGCATTTCTGGCAGAAGAGCATGAACAAAGCTCCTTAAGCAATATCAATATTTTTCCAGAAATGTTTAAGAATGAAGCCTGTGATTACGATCAGAAAATGAGAAGGGTCTAAAAGAAGTATACAACGTGCAGGAACCACTGTAAGGTATTGTAGATGAAAGTAAGTCAGCTTTCACATTCTCTTTGTCACAAGGTCCAGCTTGCTCGTCAAAGGGCAAAAACACTTAATACAAAAAATAACTGAATAGACTTTTTTGAGAAAGAAAAAGCAGTGTAAAATAACCTTGATTTAAAATTCTAACTACTGATTTGATGTGACAAAGGGAAAGGAACTGAAACCTTTACTTGAAACATAGAAATAATGCCCTTTTTACTCAGGGAATGTTGAGTTGTGTGAGAAATATGCCAGTAGAACTCAGCTTATTTTTACATAAAGGATGTATATGGGAACTACTACTATCTGTGCCGCAGAGACATCCTGGTGGTGTACCTTTGGGAGTAATGGCTTCACAGTAGTTTTCTTGTTCTTTGGTTTTCTTTTTAATCTCTTATGAAACATATTCAAGGGAAGCCTATAAGCTAAGAACATCAGTGGATGCAAAGAAAAAGAGCCTGCCATCATGAAGCAAAGGCATGGGAAGACGGTGACCCTACAGGAAGAAGCAAGCCCCTTGACTATATTAACCCTATTGTAGGTGAACACAGGCCACCACATGGTTCGAGACATGAGTTGCAAGAACTCCAACAGCAAGCTAGGCTGGATCTAGGAGTGTGCCACTGCTACAAGGCCGGCTGTTGGATCCTGGAACCCGATCTCTTTCGAGATGAGGGCTTTGAAGAGCATGTACCATCTGATAGCTCTTGAAGGAAAAGAAAGATCCATCTTTTTCCCAGGTCTCTGTCACTGAAAACAATCTACTTCCATACATTGTCCACCTTAGCACTGGAGTCAGATTCATGAACTGCAGACAAGAGGTTTTGAGAATCTAAGATGGAACCTTTTCTCTGTATTTTCCATCCATCAGCAGTTTATAGAGAGAATATGCAGACTGTTCATTTTTCACTATGTTTACACCTTGAGTCAAGAGTATCTGCAGCCACAAGGTAGGCTACGTGAGGAGAAAAATTGGGGATAACTGAAAAAGTGTTTTATGTAAATTTTGAGTGGAGAGTTTGAGCATGGATTTCAAACTTATCTGGACTTCATTTAAAATCTTTTTCTTAAACCCAGTTATTTTGTTAGCGTCAGAAAACAGATCTGAATCTGTGCCTAGTGCTGAAAGAAGGCTCAGTTAGCACGGCTTGTGCTGGCCAGCGCACCACATTCTTGTTATGAACGGTAGTCAGTCTTGACCCAAAGATGTCACCATTCCTAGTTACTCATCACCACAGAATTGGTGTTGATGGAAACTTCCGGACAGGAGGCAGAACTGCTTGTCCATGTAACTTAAGCATAGTAATATAGTCATAGTTGGATGTTTAAAAGAAAGCACTTCTAACAGCTGAGCCATCTCTCAAGGCCCCTTGTTTTCATTCTATTAATGCAATGCAACTTCATACTTGAGGATACACATGTAAAATTCTTCTATTCACTTTTTATGAAAGTATTAGTCATTTGGTCTGTAAGAACTTTTTGATTTATAGCCAGTGATTGTTACTATTTTTTTTTGTTGTTTAAATGTAGGATGACTAACCACTGGTTCCTTCCCTCACTGAGCTGTTGACCAAAGAGACTCATGAGATTCCAACAACAAGACAGAATTCTGTCAAAGCTCTTGAGTGCTTTCCCCAGGCCTGAGGCAAAACCCTGTTACTGAAGAAACCACAGATCAGCATCGAGAAACCCTTCAACGTCCGGAATGGTATCCAGCCCCCAGAAGGCAGTTAGTGTAGTGCTGGAAGGCACTGCACAGGCTGCCAGGGGAAACTGATCAATGACAGCTAGAGTAAACAGAAACGATTGACACGAAACACAATCTGTGGCCATGAGTAGGCTGACCACACCTCCTACTGGGAGGGAACAGCGAACCAACAAAGGAGCACTTGGTGTAATGGAGGAGCCTGGGCCTGGGGGAGACAATCAACAGCTTTCAAATTCGACCAATTTTCCACTCAGTGAGGGGGACCCCTTGTTTGGAACTAGGGATTCAGGGCGATAGGCACCAGATCCCATACTTTTGGGCTCCCAAAACAAGATGCACTATGGGAGCAAGTGACAGGGAGACTAAAAATAGAATCTAGGTAATCCAGAATTGTGTATATTTGTTAACCTACACTGATCTCACTCTGATGGAGATTGTGTTTGTATTTTTCAGGATGCAGCGAGAGAGCTGGGGCCCATCTAACCCTATCAACCGACTGTAGGCCGATAGCTGAGATTCTGGCAAGAGAGGACCCACCACAGTCATATCTTGGAGGATCCAAATGGAACCCTGCAGAGAATGACAGGATGAACAAGGGGCCCACAGCCACAGCCATTAAATCAACACAGGATAAGCCAGTGAGACAGAAACAATGATTTCGACACAAAGACCCCTAAGCTCACAACCTTAAAGCAGCCTTAATACTCATCCACCATGACTCAGGAAACTATGCGGAAGAGGGGGCGGAAAGATTGTAAGAGCCGTGGTGGAGGAGATTATCCAGAGGCATGGCCAGGAGAACCTGGCTGAATACTAGGCTATCCATGGTCCCCTGTCACAAGGACTGATCCAGACGACCCATGGAGGAGGTTATCCAGTGGAGGGGGGAGGGGAGGGCAGCGGGGAATTGGGGATAACAACTCA
>PVHP010025312.1:0-25613 GCA_004024765.1 Zapus hudsonius | reverse complement strand
TCCTAACCTTTCCAAAACCTTTCAACACAGTGATGCTTTGCTGGGATTCAAGTGTCAGACACTGGAGCCCATGGGGATACATTCTATAGTCAAACCACCAAAAGGGTTTTCGACTTACTCCATGAGCCAATGACAGATAATGAGATGCACAAAGAAACCACAGGAAAAGTGTGGCTTCCCAAAGGGAGAGTTCCAGTACATGATTAAGTAAGGTACCCTTTCCCATTTTCATGTTCCACTGATTTCTGGATGGAGCATATATGCGTATGTTAGGTATAGGCATAAGATCAATATTGCACCTATAAGGATGAAATATTATACTATCATAATGATGTGGACAGGAACATAGGAGCCTGGGACATTGATGACACATGAAGGTTCTTAACTACTTTCTGCTGTTGCCCTCAGACAACCTGTATTGTTAGGAGAGGTTGCTGTGGGCTGTGTTCTCTGTTGAAGACAATGAAATGAAAACCTAACTAATTCACTATTGTATAAAATTACAAACATTTCAAATAATAATGTTTAATTACTTGACTGTTAACATCAATTACAGAATGAAGGATATAAATGCATAGGAATGGAATAGAAATGATTCGATGATTCTGATGTGTGTACTATCTGAGTGTCTCCTGTCTGATATCAATTAAACTTTCAGCATGTTGTAAATTTTCAGTTATTCCAAAATAGTGTTGTAATTGACAAAACAGGCCAAATATTCATCTAGCAAATAGAAAACTCTTTTCCAGTTTTCTCAACTCTAAAGCAGAGTAATAGACATTTTGAAAGTTATTATTTCAAAATAATCCTCGTCAGATATATAAGCATGTAGGGCCGATTGACTTCTTACAGAGTTGAGTTAAACCTTTTTTAACATGATAGAACAGTATGTATTAGAAACAAATTAAGTATGTTTTCCCTAGGTTCTTCTCTCCCAATTTGCTGAATCCATGTAGAAGACTTCTAAGTCCTTAAAAGATAAAGAACAGCGAAATAAGCTTGGGTCTTTAATCATCAATGGAGAGTAATTACTCAACATGAAACAAAAATACTGGAATTGCAGAATTGGATCATTCCATGAACATATATATATATATATATATACATTTTTTCAAGGTTCTATGAGGTAGACTAAATTTTAGGAATCCATTTATTAATCAATTGTCCAAACACTTTAAATTTAATATAATTCATATTTATCATAAGCTAAAATACCACTCTGAGTTTATATGCATTGATTATGATATGGTGATATTTCTAATTAAATACCAAAAATTAAATGTAACAATCGTTTATTTCAATTTTTCTTCTATCACTTGAAACATTAATTTATATGAAGTTCCACTATAAAACCCAATTAATTTTTGTGGATTTGAAATTTAATTATTGAAGTCAGAAAAATGCATTGTGGAAGCTATTGTAATTCATTTTTTTGTAAATGAATGTTCATAATAGAAATTTAAAGATTAAAATTTAATTAAAAGGAAGGATATTAATTTTGCTGCTTGAACAATGTTCCATTTATATAAGTTAGACATATTGCATTTGATATTTTCCTGAAATTATAGTATCTATGATTTTAGTTATGATATTATTGCCACAGCAAATGATTGTTATTTTTACACAAATACTTATATTTTTATTTTGAAGCTTCAATAATAATTTTTTTCTTTGTGGTTTTGGAGATGAAAACCAGGGCTTTGTTGATGCTAAGCAAGCTGTTTTCCACAGATTCAAAACACCATCATTGTGTTCCTAAAAGCAAAATGGACATAATTTAAAATAGTAAAGTTGTGGTAGCAACAAAATCTTCCCTTACCAATCTTTAGTAAAATTAGTGGAATATATTTTTTCATATTTAGTTCCTTTAATGAAAGAATAGTAGATAGAGATATAGTTTGATCTTCTACTTGACTCCTAGTCAGAAATTCAAAATACAGTTTGGGTGTATGTGTACTTGACCTGTTTAAATAGATTGCAAATATGCAGTATTTTTTATATCAATAGTAACTTTGGACTCATACATTAGCAGTAGGTGTGTCAAAATTATGCATGGATGTGTAAGAACATGACTGTGCACTTGTAGATAAAAATGTATAGGTGAGGATCTTCATTCATTGTGGGCATGGACTTTAAGGACAACCTGTGGGAAAGAATGCTAAGAAGGAAATTGGGGAATGAACTATGGGAATATTTATGAAACTTACAAATAATTTTCCTGAGAATATTGCTGTGAGACGCTATATTCCTGACTTGTAACTTGCTCCTAACTTAATCTGACAACCGTGCAATCCGCCCTCTAAAAACCATGTGACTAGTTTCCTCTGCCTTGGTGTACCTTTGGCCTGACCACACAGATGACCAATACTGACAAAGTAGGTTTAGAGATGCTGAATGATCTTGAGCTATGCTCTTTGTTCAGTTTCCTCAGTGGCCTATTTGGACCCTTGATCTAGAACAAACATACATGAATGAGAAGTGTTGACCATAGCATGGAAGACAATGTGGTCAGTTAATGAATGGCCCATCACACCGCCACTTGTCTGTTGAAGACAAGTGGACCTTGTGTGATACGTGAATGGAGTATATTGTGTTCTGGATCAGCAGAGTCCAACAGGTCACACCCATAAATCTCTAACTCTCTTCCTTTAACAAATGTTTAACGATTATTAAGTCAAAAGTTCCTTACCCTTTGTCCATAATATATTCAACTTTTCACAAGATATATATATGTGTGTATATATATATATCATATATATGTGTATATCATATATATATATATATATATATATCACTGGTTCTTTTGGGAGAGAGGAGGGCTGGGTAAATAAAAACACTAATGAGTACCTGTGAGTTTCTACATATATTTCTCTGTAAATTTCTATATCTTCAGAAATATCAGAGTAGCAGCAACTTGTAGATGCCACAGGTTCACCTTGGTTTAAACAACTCCAAGTGCTAGTTTCTTTTTTCTCAGGTCAGGCTTCTAGAAACAGCTTACCCACTCTTAGGCAAACAAATCCAAACAAGTTTCTATAATTCCAGTGCTGTGTCCCCCGACCCCACACCTCCCAGCTAGGCAATACAACATACTTTGGGATACAGTCTTCCTAGAGAAAAATGTTCTAGCAAAGTGCAAAAATGTAGAGGTCTGCCTTCAGTATCTTTTTTTTAAAGACTACACTTTTTTAATATTTTATTTATTCTTTTTTCAAGCAAAGAGGGAGAGAGAGAGAGAGAGAGAGAGAGAGAGAGAGAGAGAGAGAGAGAGAGAGAAACACCAGGGCCACCACCTTGTGGGTCTGGCTTATGTGGATCCTGGGGAATTGAACCCAGGACCTTAGGCACTGGAGGCAAGTGCCTTAACCACTGAGCCATCTCTCCAGCCCTGCCTTCAGTATCTTAAAACCCCAAAAATACTTTTGCAGTTGTAATTTGTGCATCGCAAAGAAAGGATAACATGCTTGGTTTGGGCATTTGCAAGTCCTTTCATACTAGCTTTTCTTCTATGATGGTTAAGGTGATGCCAAATCACATTTGCAACCTGTACAGTTGTCATGGGAACTACATTCTACATTCATTAAATGAATCTATACAAGAGAAAGACAGAAGAAGGTTTGTAAATTATTAGTGCAGTATATTCACATTAAATGCAATTTCAGAAAAGACTAAAACAGTATGGAAATGAATCACCCATAACTCTTTCACCGAGTACACTGTGATATTTTGGGATCTTTCCCTTCTATTTAACCTCACATAATTTGGGGCTCTAGTGTTATTTAAATCATTTATGTATCTCTGCATGATCATTTCTTCAGTTAACAGCATATTAGACTTTTTCATCACTTCAAACAGAAGCAGACACACAAACACATATGACACATAGGAGTCTATAATCTTTAAATAGCATTCTGCCATCTTGCATGTTAATAATGCCTATGCGACAATCTGTGATACGGTACATTTATATTCCTTCTCCATCTGTTCTTTCCAACATATTTTCTCTCAAAAACACCCTTGTTCACTGACTCGGAATGCATCTCACTCTCTTTCCATTCATCACACACATTGCCATATATGGCCGAGTTGACTTAAGATATACTCATGGTTATGTGTCAGACTGACTTTTAATATAAATAGACTTCAGATAAATTATCCGTGACTGTTCTGCCACATTACTGCTGCTCTCTGCTTAATCACATACCCTTCTGCATGATTGGTCCCCTCCTTCTACTCCAACTTTCATTCGAGGACTGGGTTGGTGAATGTTTATGGAGCACTTTTTGTGCCAAGCACGATACCAGTCACTGAGCTGCAGTGGTCAATAAGACTCGTGTTTTGGTAGGTGCATCATGAGCTAAGCGAGGAATGGAGCACTCCAGAAGAAAAGTGACAGAAAGAGAAGAGGCTGCCAATGCTGTCTTGAGCAATCAATGATGGCATGCCTGGGGACAGAGTGTGTGTGTATTGCATGTGCAAGGCCCGGAATTTGGTTCTCAGCAGGCTCCCCCCCTCAAAGAACCCCAACTACAACTTTGTTGAGAGCATCCCTTCTGTATTAGTCAGCTTTGTGGAAGTAGAGTTGAATAGTGGAGGCAGTTAACCTACAAAATGAGCCTGTTTGTTTAGCTTTCTGGTTTGAGGTTTAAGCCTATGGCACCCACATTGGTAACAGTCTGGAGAAGGTGCCCTTTCTCAGCCTTGTCACACCATAACAGAGACGAGGTGTGTGGAAGACCTTTGACCAAGCAGCAAAGCAGAAAGGAATTGGGGTCCCACAATGTTCTGCAAGAATAAACTGTCCATATGCCAAGGACTTCCCACTGTGCCCTACTTATCAAAGATTTCACCACCTCCTAATACCATCATATTACATACCAAAACATGAGTCACAATGGGCCCTTGGGGGGGACATTCACCAAACAAACCAATTCATTCATTATAACCCTGTCACCCTAAGATATGACTGCATGGGTAGAAAAGACAGACGTAATCTAGGGAATGTCCTCAAATATAATTTTGGAATGCAGGTATATTTAGAAATGAATCATTAAAAACCCCAAATAGTCAAAGTTTTATTTATTTATTATTTATTCATTCATTCATTCATTTGAGGTAGGGCCTCACTCTAGCCCAGGCTGACCTGGAATTCACTATGTAGTCTCAGGCTGGCCTTGAACTCATGGCGATCCTCCTACCTCTGCCTCCTGAGGCCTGCGATTAAGCAAAGGAGAAATAAGCCGTAGCCAAAGGCTAATCTTGAAAAATGGGAGAATCCTAGCAAGCTTTGTGATACTGCCTCAAAAATCTGTCCCATGCCTTGGTGGCTCAACTCACAGTGCCTAATGGGCACAGCGAACTCTCAGGACCAAAACAGACTCCTCAATACTGGGAGATTTAGTCAGGCCACAGATAACTGGGGATGAATCACCACAGTTCAGGAGAGCTTCCTGTGTGTAGCACAACTGTGGACAGGAAGTCTGGAGGCAGGATGGAGACGTGGACAGAGAACACACAGCTTAGCTTTGAACGTTGATCCCGCTGTAAAGCAGAAAGGCATTGAAGTTCAGTACAATGAGCATGAATTCAATCTAAGTGAAGAAACAGCTGGGGAGACAGCTGAGGTGCTAAAGTGAGTTGCAAGCTTGGATCTCGGTTCAACCCCCAGGACTTATGTAAAAAGCCAGCATTATGGCTCCTGATTGTAATCCCATTGTGGAGGATGAGGAGACACATGAATGAGTCTACCTGGTAAATTCCAAGCCAGTGAAACACCCTGTGTGGACAGTACACAGTCCCTGAGAAACACACACACACACACACACACACACACACACACCACTCTAATAGGAGGAAACGAAAATGAATCCTGTTTAAGAGTCTGAGTTCACATGGAATAAAAGAAAGGCTGATTCACTGTGAAGCTGATATTTCAGGCATCAGCCCCTTGGACCTTAGGTTCAGGTTAGGGATATGCTTTTCTCCCTAAATAAAGTACTTGTGAATACAGTATAGTATTTTTCCCAGCTGTAGTTTTTCAAAATAAAATATGCACTGTCCAATTTCGGTAATATTCTCAGTAAAACGCTGTGAAATCAACACCCTGAGTGTAGACTTGAGAGCCTGGTCCAAGAAACTCAAATACTCAGCACGTGTGGACAGTTTACTGATCAGATGAGTGAGTGGACCATGGCTTAGGACAACCTGCTTGGGAGGAGCCCGAATCTTCCCCAGGAGCCGGTGAACTTGCTGAGAACTGGCCAGGGCAGGGTGAGGCTGTTTGCACTGGCTGGGAGTTCTGATAGTGCCTGTTGACTTTGTGGGTCTGTGACCTCCAAGCCGGGGAACCCAGTAAACCTCTGAGGTCAATTCTCCCCCTGACATCCATTATGGTAACTTTTGGCCATTGCTTTTCAAGTAAAAATCTGGGAAGGACACAAGAAATTCCCACAGACTATTTTAGGAATTCACTTCCTGACTCAAGAATCCCAGATGATTAAGCGACAAGCCGAAGCCTGTGGGTGGTGACTAGGACTCTTATGAGCCTTTATTCACATGGAGAAAGTTCCTCTGATCAAGCCTTTTTTCTGACTCTACAGCTTCTAAAAGATCTGTACCTTATTATTAACTTTATAAAGAAAAAATGGATTAATATATATTTAACAGAAAATATTTTTCAAAGAAAAGATTAAAGTAAAGGAGAGGAACAAGCCATCTATAATCATCCTGACATTTTTGTTAACATGTCCAAATATCTAAGTGTCTGAGTTCTGAGTTTTCAAGATGAAAATAACCTCAGGTGCACCAGGGTAGCTGAGGGTCTCCATTCATTAACAGGTGGTGTTCTTCAGAGAAGTGACCTGGAGCCAAGCCTGACCCGGTGGGATGTAGAATTGTTTACTCTTGAGCTTTTAAAGGTCAGTGTCCATCCTATCCAACCTGTTCACATTGAGGAAAAGCAATCTATTTCTAAACCTATCAAACAACAGAGAACAAACATTGTACTATGAAAAAAGACAAAAAGTGATTCTTCATTCAGTCACATGAAATAATGGTCAAGATCTACTAAATGAAAACAAAATACACCTGCTGAATAGCAGAGCTTCAGGATGTTTGTTTTTGTGTTGAAGAAGAGACAGGTGATGAAATAGACAGATGGATGTGTTAATCAGCTTTTGTTTCCATGATGGCAGAATACTTGAAGTAGCTTATAAGCCAAAAATGCTGATTTTTAGCTCAAGGCTTCAGAGCTTTAGTCCATGTTCTTTGGCTTTATTGGCTTGGTCTGTGGTGACATAGTATATCATGGTAGCTCCAGGTGGCAGAGGAGAGGAGAGGGAGTGACTTGGGAGACAGGGACAAGAGTCCTGGTGTCTCTGTCAAGAGATGGCCCCCAGTTACCTCACTTCCTTCCATACGACCACATCTTCAAGATTCTATTGCTTCCAAAAATCCCCACAGGCTGGGATAATACCTTAACATATAAGTCTCTGGGGAAAATCCATATACAAACTCTGTATGTTCACATGCACATGGACACTGTGTGTGTGTGTGAGAGAGAGAGAGAGAGAGAGAGAGAGAGAGAGAGAGAGAGAATTTTTGAGTACAATCTCCAAAGCCTACTGACCCATAACAGTAACTTCCTTTGTAATGTAAATTATACTCTTAGAAATGATTGTTCAGATAGTAAAAAAATTATTTGCCAAGTTCCAACACACAATGTGTTTATAGAGTTTAGGTCTATAAGAATATAGTGCTATTTTAGGGAGTAATATCAGAAGTTCTACATTATATTTTAGGGAAATGCTTTTGCAGTCTTAAAATGTATTATGTAGAAGTTTAAAATTTGCTGTAATTCCATACTCTAGGATCATCTTCTATTTCTTTTACACTTTTTAGAATATTGAGCATTTAGATAAACCAGTTTACCTCCCTTTACTGTCAAAACAGAGGCCTCAGGGGAATATCATCCATTGTACAATCTGAGAAAAAACAGGAAATATATATTTTTATTAGTTTTGTAAATGTAATAGTTACAGGATTTCTACAGCAAGTATTGGTTTCAGCAATCTGAACACAGAGCAATGTAAAACACATGCATATGCTTATTTTTAATCCACTGAGAAAAAATTGAGTATTTTAAGACCTCAATTGTAGGCACACAGATAATTACAATATAATATTCTGAGTAATAACCAGGTAATTTTTGATGAGAGTTCACAAAAGCAGATCATTCATAAAATTTTAAGACATTCTTCACTTCCAGCCTGTCCTTCTCTTCTATTATTTAAAGTTGTCTTACTTTGGAGTCTGCACAAAGGAAATGGATCTTCACTAAGGAAATTTCATCTCATTATGGAAGCTATGTTAATGTGTCCAGAAACAATGTTTTGTTGGAATCATTACCTGAGATTTGGGAGAACGAAAATACGTCCTCGCTCTGAGTAAGTGAATGAAAGGACTTGCAGATTTGATCTTAATAGTCTTTCCCACTCATAGATTTTTTTTTCTTTTCAAACTCTCATCTTTGTAAATCTTGTTTTTTTTTTTTTGGTTGTCCATGTATTTTAACCTTTCACTGGTCTTCTGTTACATTCCTTCAGCATGGGCTAAATGCATCACTTTATAATAAAAATACAGAAAACCATATAGATATCTGACTGATAATCATATTCTGAAAATAAAATCAATAAGAAAACATATTTGCACACACAATACACTTTACAAAGCAGTTCTGCCTCTAACATAGTATTGTCAATTTGTGAATAATCCGATCCACTCCTAGGAACCTTTTTAATTAGCATCAAAAATATTCCAAAAGAATTGTGATCTGATAGTCCCATCAAGGGCTCATTATAAATGTATAAAGTTAAATTCAGTATTTTTTCTCCACTCACTGCCCAGTAGGATATTTTTCTGAGGTATTTCTAATCTCAGTAATAGACTCTCTTCTTCCCTCCATTTCAGAAACATCCCTTCAAGCTGACCACCAGTCACAATCCATCCATCTTTCACTGACTCTTCTCTGAGTTCATATAATTTATTTGTTCCCATGAATATCACAGTGACTTAACAATTTGTGTCCATATCCTCATTCCTTCTCTTAAGTCACTCCTTTCTAGAGTTTTAAAGAAACAAACATGGTCTTATTACTCCTTTCAAATGATTTCTCTATGAAGAATCAAAGGCTCTTATGCACTTGCCTAATTTTCCTGAATGACACAGTTTCTCTTAAGAATTCCTAGACTTTACAGGGCAATGTCCAGGGCAAGGATGAGTCCTGGAAAATCTCTTGTGCAAAATCCCCAAGCAACAGATACAACAATGATAATAAGATACGGACTTACTCCGGAAACACACAAAAGTATAAATGTGTAACTAAGAAAACAGTCCCCTCTGCCCTGAAGATGGACTTTAAGGAAAAGCCTCCAAAGAACTAAACAATGGCCCTAGAATGTTCTTTCCTGTGAAAATTGGGAAAGAATAATGAATAATCCAGAATAATGGGAAGTGGGATTCTGTGGTGACAGATGCCTATGATGCCAGTATTTTGAAAACTAAGACAGGAGGATCATGAGTTCAAGGCCAGCCCTGAACCAAATAGAAACACAAACAACAACAACAAAAACCAAGCACACCATGAAGCGTCATTTTTGTTAGCATCCAGACCCTGAATGGGAAAGAGAATCCGATGCACAATTCGTGTGAAAGTGTAAAGTGCTGTCTCACCGTTGTAAAGGAAATAGGACCATGGTCATTGAAACACAGGGTGAAATCCCCTTCCCCTTGAGCTTTAATTTCCAGGCAATCCACAGTCATTTCCTGAGCTTCCCGAAGTACTTAGCATAGCTTCCCGAACCTGTGGGCATGTGGCTGTCTTAGCCCAGAATAGGATTTCTCTTTGCTCCGGGTCTAGATTTTAGCTACTCCTTCCGCGATCTTTCAAGTTTTTGGTATTTTTAAAAGCATCACTGCCTCTGCAAGGATGGCCCCACATTGTCCTTGCTGTCATCCTCTCCACGGCTGTTTCCCTGACTGCTTCTCTCAAGCGTCTTTCTTTCTTGAAGAGCACCATTTGGGGACTGAAGACAGGGCTCCAGTGGGAGACTTGCAGTTTGCCAGCCTTGGTTTGATGCTCCAGTATCCACGGAAAAGTCAGACGCACAAAGTAGCATATGAGTCTGGAGCTCATTTGCAGTGGCAAAAGGCCCTGACATGCCCATTCTCTCTCTCTTTCTCTTTCTCTCTTTCTTTCTTCTTTCTTTCTTTCTTTCTTTTCTTTCCTTCTTTCTTTCTTTTCTTTCCTTCTTTCTTTCTTTCTTTCTTCTTTTCTTTCTTTCTTTCTTTCCTTCCTTCCTTCCTTTCTTTTTTCTTTCTTTCTTTCTTTCTTTCTCTCTCTCTCTTTCTTTCTTCTGTCTTCTTTCTTTTCTTCTTTCTTTCCTTCTTCTTCTTCTTCTTCTTTCCTTTCTTCCTTTCTTCCTTTCTTCCTTCCTTTCCTTCTCTCTCTCTCTCTCTCTCTCTCTCTCTCTCTCTCTCTCTCTCTCTCTCTCTCTCTCTCCCCCACCTTGGGACTCTTATAAATAAATAAAAATATTTTTCAAAGAACACTTTATAATTCCTGATATGTGCCACAAAGTCAGAACTTTATGTTTGTTGAATAAACTGAAAGATGGGCCTACCAAACCTCTGATGACAAAAACTGCAGCACTATTAAAGTGATTAAGCCAATCACTGATTTAAAAACAATTACTGTTCAATTCATGATACAAGTTCAGGTTGGCCAAAGGTTTTCACATCCACTATGATTAAGGGGTAGCACCCTTCTCTCTTCCCATCTTTGTTCTTAAAGCTGTAAATTTGGCTCTCATGAAAATTTTACAAAGGGAGCATCCTTTGCTCTTTCTAATCTCTCACTTCATCTTTTTTTTTTTCAGGAGGAGGAATGATTTGTAGACTTGGTATGAAGAGGGGAGGTTGACTCACATTGATTCAGCTCTTTTTTTTCTTACGTCACACGCCAACACATTGAAGTTTGCTGAACAGATGTGACCTTTCCTCTAGCACCCTCAGTGTGCAGCTGGAGAGGAGGGAGGCAGCTCAGGGAAGGATGCTTGCTTTGCATACTCACCTCTCTCCGAAAGAAGTTCCAGGCCCTCACCCTGTGAAAAGCTCACTTTGGTTTTAGTGATGAGATGCTTGATCAAATATAAATCAGCAATAGATTTTTACTTGTATCTCGACATTCTGTGTACTCATCAGTTGCTGTAGATTTTGTCACAGATTTCAAGTCCTTGTTGAATGAGAGTACAACACTCAAATCAAACAAGGCCTAATGAGTCACACAAGGGAGCTTACTCATTAAACAGTTGTCTGAAGAGCCCAGTGTTGGAACTGGAGAAAAAAAAAATATTAGTTACTTAGTGAGTTTGCTGGACATAGTCCATGAAAATACCTATATTCTACCGCCAAGAAATCTATTTCAAAAAATAAACAGAAATCAAAGCTACCAAAATTTAGGCACCTGGGCACCTGAAACCCTAGGACATTCCAGTGGAGTTACTCTGTGTGGGTGACATTTCAATCAGGAATTGACTCTGCTACCGCAATGGCTTCATTGACGCCTGCATTTATTACTGAAGTTGGATTTTACTGAGTTTTCCTTTTCTTGACCTACTTTGGTGTACTGTTCTCTCCCCAGCCCCCTCCACAGAGGCCAGAAACCTCAGAGAGGCCGGGAGAGTGGAAAAAGTCAGGGTCATATTTCTCCTTCTGAACATAAGCTTCACTTCACTTCCCCAATTTAGGACAAAGATACAGACCTAACACTGGAGATGGGGGAATTTCTCTTTTCCTTCATTCCTCAGAAAGGGTCACGGCAGCACTTAGTTAACGTTTCTTCATTACCCAGTTAAAGCCTTCCTCCTCAAGAATCCAAAATGTATGACTCATAGTGGAGAAATGCACTCTGGAAGAAGAGTGTTCAGGGAATAGGCAGAGCTGAAGTTTCCTAGAAAAAAAAATTTAAAGAATGTTAGCTAAAAGATTTAGCAAAGAAAGTAATAAAAGCTCTTGCCATTAATTTCCTTATGAGTGTGAGGTTGCAGATAAGTTTAAGAAATGTCTGGGGAGGTGGTAATGAGTACATTCCTTTGGGAGAAACTTTACTCTCATTGGAAACTGAGACCAAATGTTTTCCATGAGCTTTTGGGGTTATCACTTCAATAAAGAAAAAACACATATTGCTGCGTGGATAGTGGATTGATCTTGCAGATACTAAACTACTGAGATGGTAAAGGGAAGATAAGCTGACGTCACGCAAGGAGAAAGCACCCTTCTATGCTGACAATGACCATCATTTCTGGAAGGGTTTCCTTTCATCTGTCTCTTTCCTGACCCTTGAACCTGGATACAGCTTTTTTTTTTTCTGGACAGCATGATGTTTCCTGCTTGATGACTGTTTAAAAATATATGCAATGTAGAAAGTCTTGTGATCACTTTTGAAACCCAAAACTGGCTGATGGTCAAATGAGCATCAGCATGAGTGAACACAAAGTATATATATATGTATATGTACAAAACACAATCTTGCTCCATTATTGAAACAGAGATAATGATTGTAAAACATGAAATCAAAATCTAGAGCAGAGAGAGAGAGAGAGAGAGAGAGAGAGATTGAGAGAGAGAGAGAGAGCGCCCAAAAGAAGGTAGTTCTCCTGCTTTTGAACCTGGATATTAAGATCTTGTATTAGGGCCACAGTGTGTGTGACCTGGAGTAGTGATATGGAAGGAAGCACTTGTCCGTATCTGTGTCCTTATCCACAACCTGCAGTCAGTCACTCTCAAACAGCCCTGACCAATGGTGATGGAAACCTCTCCTTGCCCCTAACCAGCAGGAATGATCAGTTTTCTGGTCAACTATACCTGATGAGCTCTGGGACCTGGAGTTTCCTGCTGTGGCTCAGTCTACCCTTGCTCATTTACTTTTATGACCATTCAGTAAGTCATAAAATTATATACTAAATTAAAAAGAGTATCTAAGTGAGGAATCCTAAGTAGATTACTACTTTTTAAAAAAATTCACAGATGTCCATTAAGTTCTGCTTGGGGAAGCTGGTTTGAAGTTGATATAAAGATATGAACCTCTAACAATTTGTCTGTTTAACTACTGCCTTTTCCCAATACTTCAAGATGATTTCTACTTCAGAAATGCACACATATTGTTCACAGCTGCTGTACAAAGTTAATGGACATTGCACTCAGGTTGCAAAATATCATCTGACCTGCCCCCAAAGATATTTTTAAATAGTTCTAAAAATGGATCCTCCCCGTGGGATACATATTTTGATCCCTTTTCAGTGAATGAATGTTCCCACTCCTGTGGACATCATTTACAGGAAGAGGAAGAAACATGGGGGTTACTCACAACAACATGACCATTTTTCCAGACAGCAGGCTCAACAATGGGAGTCAGCACATCGCTGGCACCTGAATCTACTTTTAATCCTCAGAGACAAGGACACCTCAGGAAAGAGCTCACCTCCACACACTTCCTGAAGCTTATAAGGTCAGCAGTATAATCTCAGACATAATATTTTTTTTCCTTTGTACAGTTTACAGGCATCAAAAGTCTTTTGATTTTGTTTGGGAGAAATATCAATAATTTAATAATGTTATTTTGTATCTAAAGTTACCACATTATTAAAAAAGTCTTAAGACTTGTTTATTATGATTAGTTGCAACTTAAATAATTATCATGAGAATACACCTTTACACACGTAAAAAGACATCATTAGATATGAGTATTAATCAAAGGTGTGATTGATTGTTTTTAAACACAATTGGCTAAGACACAGGAGAAATTTCAAATTTTAAAACATAATTAATTTTCAAAGTAAACTTTTAGAGTAAAAATGTTAAATTCATTTCGCAAGTAAACGATTGAGATTTTTACTTTCATTCTTTCAGAAATCCCTAAGGTAAACCCTATCAGGATTCTGTCTTCAAGTATATGTCTAGGAGCTTTCCAGTAGCTGCATGTCCTGTTTATTCATATACAAAAGTAATAACTCCTGATAGCAGAAGAAGCGTAATGATGAGAAAAAAAAAGGATACGGGGTATCTTCCAGAAATTAGAATTTATTCAGAAAAACAAATATAGAAAGTTGATCACTGGTTAGTAGATATTGAGAGGTACATATGAGCCTTTGGAAACATTAAAAAACAAAAGCCATCATCCTTGCTTTTCTGACAGGGGTGAAATTTATCATGTTACAGAAAATGTTATACATAGACACTGATTGCATTTACATAGTTTTTGTTGGGCTGGAGAGATGGCTTAGGGGTTGGGGCACTTGCCTCCAGTGCCTAAGGCCCCGGGTTCGATTCCCCAGTACCCACATGTGCCAGACCCACAGGGTGGTGGCCCTGGTGCGCTCTCTCTCTCTCTCTCTCTCTCTCTCTCTCTCTCTGCTTGAAAATGAATAAATAAAATATTTAATAAAAAAGAAAAAAATTAGATATTTTTTTGTTGAGTTTTATGATTTAAACTCTGATGAAATTCATTTCTCTCCAATTACTTGTTTCATTTATATGAGTAGCTAATAATACATATATGTATACATATATATCTCATTATTGAAAATGTTATTTTAAATATATTATTATATTATTTTAATATATTCAATATGTTATTGAAACATATATTTCATTGGTTAACAAAGTATAAAGGAAAGACTCTAACTTGTACAGAACATTCCAGACAAGCAAATTTAGAGAGGAATAGGACAGGCTGAAATTAAGCTATTCTAATTTTAGAGAGAGCTGAGAGCTTTGGGTTCTCCAGAAGGAACATTTGTTTTGATTGCAGACTTTGGTATAAATAAGAGTAAAATTCAGAGATATTTTCTAATAAGTTATATCAAGTCAGAAGTCATTATTATATGGTTGGTAGTTAAACAGATGTGTGAGCCAAAATCCTCCAGGGAAAGTAGAATGAAATCAGTGGCCCAAGAACAGAGCCTTTGAAGCAGTTTGAGAGATCAGAGGACATTCCAACAAAAATACAACTCTGGATTGGAGAAAGATGGCTGGACTTTAAGGTAGAGAATTTGAGTCCCCAAAGCCTACTGTAGCAGCTAACTTCTCATCTTGAGATCAAAGCATCTGACCAGAAGGAAAGGATTTATTTCTACCTTAGGCAGTTTCAATGGGAAGATTCATCATGACAGAGAAGGCAGAGCAAGTGCAGACAGCCAGTTTCCTATCTTCCTATCAGCAGGGAGGAAGTTGAGAGAATGAGCTGAGTGGGTACAACATCCACAGCCCACTACTACCTGCACACCTCCTCCACAGTGCTGATGGTTAGAATCATTATAACCAGCTGAGGAAACTGCTCATTCAATCAAGTGTTTGACAAGAAAACACGAGGACATGAGTCTGAATCCCCAGCACCCATTTCAAAGCTGAAGGCGGCAGTGAGAACCTGTAACCCCAGTGCCGGGGAGGTGGAGACAGGAGGCTGGCTAGCTACTCTAGCTCTATTAGCATGCTCAAGGTTCAGTGAGAGACCCTGTCTCAAAACATAAGAACTGAGGAATACAACCAATATCAGCCTTTGACCTCCACTTACACACACACGTGCACATACATATACCACCCACATATGAGCACATACACACTCACACAATATGAGCATAGGTTTCTCACCACAACTACAAAGGATCATTATTACTACATGTGAGGAGTTTCTTTGGATGACTGCTCTTTGAGATGTTTGGAGGAGAAAGTTAGACGGTTCTTTGAAGGAACTAATTATATTGGGACACTAGAGTATTTATGAAACCAGTACTTAAAGCAAGGAGAAACTGAGAAATTCAAAATATGGGAATAATAGAGGGTAATAGATCTGAAAGACCAAGGTCCCAGAAAAATAAGGAGGACACAAGACTAGGGATTCATTTAAAATATCCAAGAAGCTACTGTGTTCTTAGTTACCAGGGAAAATTTTAAAAAGCTTGAACGTATAAAAACTTCAGGAAATATTTGGAACCTGGAAGCCAAGATGAATCATACCTGGAGGCTTCAATAGTGTAAATCCAACTGGGATTAATGACTTCTGCAGAAAGGGTGCTTATGAAATGGATCAGCAATGTCAAGAGAGCAGAGGGGGTCAGGAGTCGTTAAGGATGAGGATAGAAGAGGAGGAGGATCAAGGGCAAAGGCAAACACTGGCTCCTGGCACAGATGAGGAGCCACTGATATTTGACATTGTCCCGAAGAAGACCACAGGCTCTGGACTTGATAGCGTTTGGCACAGGTGTTCCCAGAGTGTTAGACCAGGGAAGGCACATCAGAGCAGATTTTTAAACTTTTTACTTGTTTGCAAGCAGAGAGAGAGAGAGAGAGAGAGAGAGAGAGAGAGAGAGAGAGAGAGAGAGAGAGAGAGGGCATGTCGTACCCTCTAGCCTCTGCAAACAAACTAAAGACGCATATGCCACCTTGTGCATCAAGTTTTATGTGGGTATGTGGGTATGGGAATCGACCCAGGTCATTAGGCTTTGAAGGCAAGTGCCTTAACTGCTGAGCCATCTCTCTAGCTCCACCCCATCACGAGTGAAATGGCAGAGGAAAAATATTACAAGGAAATTGAGGGTGATTTGAGTCATTTAGACAATCAGAATTAGGTTCGGAGACATGGAGAGAAAGCTGAGATTGTAGGAGAGATCTGATAGCTAAGAGAAAGTAGAAGGCAAGGAAACTGGTAAAATCAAAACGATAAAGGAAAGGAATGACTGGAAATATACAAGCAAGGGCTATAGTTAATGGGGGTTTTGAGTAGGGATTAGAACTAAAGGGACACAAGAGCAAAGGTTTTGTTTGGTTTTGTTTTGAAGCAAGCAGAATTCACAGTATACCAGAGTCTCCAGGTCCTATGAGTTCCACTGCTTGAAATTTGGGGGAGGGGGCATGATCCATTTGGAAAATCAGAGATATTTGGAAGCACTAAAGAGGGAATTTTGTTAAGGTGATGTCTAAGTGCTAGAGACAAGAGACCAAGATGCTGTCCTTCCCGTAGCCTTCACAGATCCAGAGTCCAGCCACAGAGCCAGAGAGCATGGGTGCGGAATGTGGGGCTTCAACTCTGGCTTCAGGTCTCACTTTGCATGTGTTGAGTTTGGACGACTCTCTGCCACTCTGAACTTGAGTTTCACTGAACATAACACAATGATCATAATCCTTATTTCATGGGGCCTGCTGATGAGGATGGAGAGCGTGTCTGAGGCAGAAGAGAGGATTGCTTGCTTGGACAGTAGGATGTGCTGCATTTCCTGAGCAGCACCATCTTCCTTCAAGGAACTGCTTGTCTTATATCTTGGGGTTCCTGCTAATAACACACCGTGCACTTCAGAATGCCAGGTGAAAGAGATACTTCCACATGTCTATTGCTCCACTAATCTTGGTCGTTTAGAAATGGAAGTAGCCAACAACAGGTGAATGTGCTATGTGTACACACAAGGGAATTGTTTTTAATCCATAAAGAAAAATAAAATGATGATATTGACAGGAAATTGGATGGACTAGAGATCATGTACAGAAAAATAAGAGAGATTTACAAGGACGGGTGTCCCATGTTTTCTGTTATATATAGAATCTAGATTGTGTGGGGGTCCAAATCATGAAAGTAGAAGGGAGACAGAGAGGGGAGGAAAAAATATTCAGGAAAGGGCAGGGAGGATAAAGAGTGTGATGGACATGAAAGGGGAGGAGGGCTATTTGGGGGAAGAAGGGGACCAGGAAGAAGAAATAGGGGTGAACAGTGGGGAAGGGAGGTGACTAAGAACAAAGCATTATGACATATCTTCATGAAAATGTCATAATAAAACTCACCTCTTTACACATGAACTTTAAAAGTAATTAAAAATAAAATAGAAACCCCAAGGATGCAGGATTGAAGCATGACTGCATATTACCTAATCACGTTATCTTATTTTTTACCATAACAGTTGATCTAAGAAGCTCAGTCAGCATTCTTCTATAAGATATAACGAGCTGGAACGTGCAGAGAACACCTCTTCTTTTGATTAGCAATACACAGAATTTAGATCAACAGAGACAGTCACGAACAAAGTCCCCAGAGTTGCCAAAGATGGTTCTAATCTCACCCTCAAGGCAGATTTCTCTGTGCCTTTCTTCCTTCATGGAATGATCACTCCAGTGTCCATGAAATGACTCAAAGTTTCCCTTCATTTTCCTCCCAATCTGGACGGTATTCTATTGATTTAGAGACCTGTCTACCCTGATCTCAGGATGCCTAGATAAAATCTCTCTGCTTAATTTCCGTAACTTGACATGAGTGACGGCCTGTGTGTATCCTCCTCACTTCTGTGTTGAATGGCTGACATTGGGAACCTGGGTGCCTAGGTTCTATGCCTTCACCAAACGCTCTCGAAAGAACGGCAATATCAATCTATAAAGTAGGACCAAAGAGGTCTAAATATGGTTATTTGTTTATTTTGAATTTTTGGAGGCATGGTCTCACTCTAGCACAGGCCAACCTGGAACTCATTCTGTAGCCCAGGCTAGACTTGAACTCACAGCAATTCTCCAACCTCAACCCAAGTGCTGAGATTTTAAAATATGGCTATTAGTACTTATAAAAGTAGGGCTACAGAGATAGCAAAGTAAGTAAAGCACTTGCTACGTAAGTGTGAGCACCTGAGTTTAAATCCCCAGAACCCATGTAAAGCTGGGCAAGACCACTGTAATCCCAACCTTCCTACAGTGAGATGGGAGGGAAAGAAAGGAGAATTCCCAGATGGTTGGAGGCCAGCTATCCTGGTGAATGGAACAGGAAGAACAAGAAACCCTGTCTGAAACCAGGTTCAAGATGAAAACTGACAACAGAGGTTGTCCTGTGATGTGACCTTGTTACACATGCAGACTTACAGTGACACAAATAAACAAGCTCATACATTAAACACACCCACACCTACCCACAAGATACTAATTAAATCCTTAGGGAAACCAAATTGGCATATATCAAGAATACAGAATTCAATATTGGGCAGTATTTTTATTTCCATTTTTCTTGTTAAACATTTAACAACCCGCACTGAATGTAGTTGAGCTACATTCAAAATAGTTAAATGCATCAAATCTATTTTATGATGTATATTTTATTGTGGTAAAATCTACATAACATAAAACTAACATGTCTTAATAATTTTGCGGTATTCCGAATATTTTACAACCATCTTCTCTATGTTCTTTCCAAGCATTTCTACATTCTGAAACATAATCTTTTATCTTTCCAAATATATGTTCAATGCTATTGACCTCAATAAAGAAGACCTATGCTACCCCCTTCATCTAATTTTGATATTTAGGATTTATGTTTATTTTCATATCATCATGAAAAATAAATATTCCATTGGGATCTTTTCATTGTTGATGCTAGCACAGCCTATTGAAGGTCTAGAACTCTAGATCTGAATTTTTCTAAATTACAATTAATTGCAAAATTGCATTTCATAAAACACCACAGAAGTATATGAAAAAGTGGTTCATAAATATTTCCTTTCACTCCTCCAATGCAAAGAACAATGTGCATAGTCAGTCATCTTTGTAGCGAATGACTTGCTCGGCTCCTTGCCTTTTGCTAGTTTTCCCTCAAAATTACAGGCAATCTGCCTACACTTGTTGATGAGCTTGCCTCAGGCTCTGGTACATGTTCAGAGGTTAGTTTAAGTTTAGAAGTTCAGCCAGCTCTCATACATAAACCCCATTCCAGTTACAGAAGTTTGGAGCCTGTGTTTGGTTTTTTTCCTGAGTTCCTTCATTGATAACCTTGTCCGGATTCTCTAAAGCAAGAATCCTAGAGCCGCCCTCTTACTTCCTGCTCCATCTTGGAATCACTGGATGTCATGGTTTGATCCAGGTGTCCCCCAGAAACCAATGAATGTGTTCTGGGTAATCGAGCCTCAGCTGATGGCAGTTTAGATTTTACAACCTCTATGGAGCTATGTTGTTGGGGGTCGGTTTATGGGGATTATTCACCAGCTTCCCCTTGCCAGTGTTTGGCACACCTTCCTGCCGCTGTTTGCAGTGCTGTGGCGGAGGTGATGTCCAGCCCTCTGCTCATGCCATCGTTTTCCCTGCCAGGATGGAGTCTCCCCTCGAGTCCATAAGCCAAATAAACCCATTCCTCCACAAGCTGCTTTGCTTGGGTTCCTTCTGTGTAGCAACTAGACAGCTGACCACAACAGGTTTGGTACCAGGATGTGGGGTCTGTTGCTGCTAGAACCCTGATTCTGTGGCTTTGGTCTTCTGGAAGTGATCTATAGAAGGAATGTGGAAGGATTTGAAATATCAGCTTACGAGACACCTTGCAGTGCTATGAGTACAGCTTGATGAACCATTCTGGTCAGAGTTGAAATACCTGAATGCAGTAAGAACTATGGACTGTAAGGTTTGGCTTATGAGGGGGAGAAAGAACTTTGCCAGGACTGTTCCAGAAGCAGTTTGTGTGAGAGGCTTGCTGCATTCTGCCTGCCTGTGTCCTGAGAACCTGTGCAGGGTTGTTTTACGTAAAGATGGACTGGTGTGAGCAGATGGAGATGACACAGAAAGAAAGATCTTGGGGTCGAAACTGCTGCCCGTTCACCTGCAATTGTTTGAGAGATGACAACCATTGAGATTGGGCCAGCTGGTCTGCATTGGAACAACAGGAAGAATGCAGATCCTTTGAAGTAAGGGGCCTGAATGTTTTGTTACCCCCTGGATTAAAAAATTGGTAGCCCACCTGGTTCTGTAGAGTATAACAAATGCAAGAAGAGGGGGTCATTGGATTTGCAACACAGTTTTGTTTTTGAAAAATGGCCATCGACAATGTGAAGCAGGTATACTAGATTGTCTGCATGGAGGCCAATGGAGCCATGAGGATGAGTGTGGGTTGCAATGGAGACCCAGTGAATTCCAGGACTGTAAATGGCTGCCAAGCACCAGATGAAGTTTTTCTGGACTGAGTAGCCGAGCTGGAGGGGTGGAATTGAATCTCCAAGAGACTTGTTCAAATGCAGGATCATTGAACTTGGAGTTAGAGATTGATGGTGCCCTGCTTGTTTTAAATCTTGTATTGGTTCAATCTGTTTTTGCTGTGCCTCATGTTTTGCATTGTGAATGTTCTGTGCCATTATGGGTTTATTTTTGGTATTATGGCTCAATTGAAAGCTGTGGGGACTTAAGAGTTGAGCTGAACACATTGTATTTGCATCATGTATGATTATTAGTTTGTGGGAGCCAGGGGTGCACTGTCATGGTTTGATCCAGGTGTCTCCCACAAACAATTGAATGTGTTCTGATAGATCAATCCTCAGCTGATGGCAGTTTGGGTTTTACAACCTCAATGAAGCTGTGTTGTCAGGGGTGGGCTTATGGGGGTTATAAGCCAGCTTTCCCTTGCCAGTGTTTGGCACACCTTCCTGTTGCTGTTTCCAGTGCTGTGGCAGAGGGAATGTCCACCCCTCTGCTCATGCCATCATTTCCCCTGCCAAGATGGAGTCTCCCCAAATAAGCCAAATAAACCCATTCCTCCACAAGCTGCTTTTGCTTGGGTTCTTTCTGCACAGCAACTAGAAAGCTGACCACAACACTGGGACATTTGGGGAGAGATACAGAGAGATGTGTTCTGTTTTCATCATCTTACAAAGCACATCTGGCACTTTGGAGACCTTAATTTTAGTGCCCATAAGAGATAAACATCAGAGTTATGAATGGGCTACCTCAATTCTCAATGAGGACTGGGAAATTACCCAATGGTCACTCTCTCCTGGGAAACATGGGGAGGATTATTTAAGAAAAACTGTGACCTGCAATCTACAGTATACACTGTTGAAAGGTCAAACCAAATTAAAAGACTGTTTGGCATTGGGGATCCCTGTAAGCTCTTGGGAAAATGTTAATTTCCATGGGTATCTGATTGAACATAATGCCCATAAATTCTCTCTCTCTCCTCCTTGCAAATAAATAAATAAATAAAAATATATAAGAAATACTTTTTAGGACAAAGCATGAATGATAAACAGATGACAAAGGGTAGACCTTATATCCAGAAAGTAACAAGAGAGGACTCTGAAAAGGACTTTAACATAAGGATTGAAATTCTTCAAAGGGACAAAAGAAATAGAACCCACAAATTGATAAAAGGAATACTTAATAAGAGTTATGCAGAAAACTTATACATGAAAACAAACTCTTGTAGTTCTAGCTTTACAAGTAGAACATTCCAAATTGAAAAATCATAATTCAAAAACACACCAATATCTGAAACTCTGAGTATCAATAAATAGAAAATTCTGGTGAAATCTTATAGTCACAACAGGTACACTAAGAAGAATGTACAGGGACATGTGTAGAACATATGAAACAATTTTGTTTGCTCTTATGTCAAATCTACAAGGTACAATCTACATGTAAATACTTTACACTTCAAAAATTCCACAATCTGAAACACTTCTGGTCCCAAACATTTTGGGGTAAGAGCTATTAACCTATGCTGCTATCTAAGTGTTTAAGGTATAGATTAGAATATATAGAAATTACTGCACTAGAAAACACATGTGTCTGATGCAGATCAAATTGTAAAGATTTAAGGAAATGGGAACTATGAAAAGATGATATAGAAAAAGAAACTCCAGCCTATATCTAATGTGATTTCCATATAAAGAGATTCAGAGAAAGGCAATATCTTAAAATGTGTATTGATTTTAAACTGCACATCTAGATACTTCATAATACAGTTAACATGACAATAATAGAAAAGTTCAAAAAGTCTTCCAAGAAAATTGTCCCCTCGTTACTTTGGGACACAAGTAAGGAAGAAGCCGGACACACAGATTCTCACGTCTTAGGCTGAAAGGACTTTTCTTCACCAAGTTCCCTAGTCACTGTTTATGAAACCCGATCTTCATCCTATGGTAAGAAGCAGAATGTCTTTTTAATCTACATATTCCTATTACTGTTTTATACCACTCTTTATGTCCTTTAACAAACCCTGTTGGGAGACAGAGACTTCACGGTGAATTCGAGTACATGAAAGATCACCTCGGCATACCCTTGTGTGTGAGATACTCGGGGTGAATGTCGATTCTGCACAGAGACACCGATTGCAAGTTGTTAACAACTCTCCATGCCCAGCACTCTGAAATCATGGAGACTGTGGGTGCTCACTGACATGCAGGGCTGTGTATGGTTCCTCACACTTATCACAGAAGATGCATCCTAATCTAGGGTGTCTGAGGCTTCCACATTCCTTTGGTCAGCGCCCCTTGACAAGCAAGTTGAAGCAACATGAACTCAGAGTATAGCAGGAAGACACAATACTGATGTATGAGATAGATAGGCAGGGGAATTGGGAAAATGTAAAAGAGAGAGAAACCTTGCATGGAGTCTGATGATTGTATATTATATGTGATTATAATATTTCATTATTATAGAAGGGAGATATTAAAGGATGAAATTCGGTTGTGAAGGGAGAATGACTGTGAACAGCAAAGTTCAAGAAAGTTCAGGAGAAGCTCTGAGAAGGGAATCCTTCAGATGTCTGAGCAAAGAAAAGAAGAGTTCTGACAAGCCATGAAGTATTGTAAAAACATTAGCATTTAGAACATAACAGACGTCATTGTTTTGGGCAATGAGATGTGCAGCCAGCTTCTTCAGATGTTTGTTTGTTGTGTTTCCAAAGCAAAGCACAAGTAACACGCACATGTGCAGAGATCAAAGCACAGAGCCCAAGAACCTTTCTGGTGTGTGCACTCATGACAAAGGTAAAGGTGTCTTCCCCTCTCCTGTTTGTGCACTCATGACAAAACCAAAGGCGTCCTGTCTTCTTGCTAATTTATTTATTTTTGTCCAAGACAATTGGAACAAAGAAATTGATAACCACTGTATCGAAGCTACTATAATTTATTTTTTTTGTTTATCATGGGAACATTTGGAAGAATCTATTCACTGCTTAACACAACCAAACAAAAAGCTGCTTTCTGAGACTTTAATCCTGCCTGTCAACCCACCTACCTGCTTTTTGATTTCTAACTACTCTCTCTTCCCTGATTTAAAATTTAGAATATCTACCATGTCTGAAGAAAAATTACTGTTTACTCACCCCATTTTTATATTACCAAACATTATGAAATTGACAATATTAGTATTTTTTGAGTCTACAAACAGAAAAATCCATAGGTTCAATTTAAGCATAATGGGAACGTGCTTATAATGGGATTCTATATTCATTCCAAGTTCCTACCTTCATGAAACTGGTCAAATCTTCGCCAATTAAAGTGGAGAGAATGTTGCTGATGCAGCTTGGGCTTTGTTCTGGCTCATTCTCCTCCGTCAGTATCACAATGTCTGCTGTCTGTCGAAACTTTATTGCTGAGTTCCTTGTTTTTCACTAATAAGTTTGCCAGTAAGTTCAACATCATTTTTCCTTCCTGTCTCATTTTCTCCTTCCTTCTATCAGCCTCATCTCCCTTGCTCCCCACCCCCAACTCTCCCAAAGTATCTATTAATAACCTCACCAGTACCTATCAGTATACCCCTGCATACTTACAGGGAATACACACACACACACACACACACACACACACACACACACACACACACAATGCAATGCTTGCCCCTTGACTTTATTTTATAAAAATAAGACTGTGCACTGCATACACTTCTTTGCACCCCCATTTCATTTAAAAGCCTGCTGTGGCAAACTCTTTAAAGCAATAGGAATAGCTTTTCTTCCCATTGCTAGAGAGCTGTATAGTTTCCCATAATGTAGATAAAGTTTCTTCAGCATCAACAGGGGAGTGCTGGAGCCCGTCTGTGCTGTCTCATAAGACCCAATTATTGTGCATTTAGTGATATTATATTGCTAAAATTACATCAACCATGATAGAAATGAGTCCATCAGCGTGGTTTTTTTTTTTTCATAGAATCAGTTTATTAGCCTGTCATGAGTCACACCCAATTCTACATGTGTGTATTTCCTGATTTAATATCCTATACTATGATAAATTTCTTTGAATATACAGGTCATTTTATTTCTAACAGGCCAATTTCAGGAAGCAGAGTGCTGAACAGAGAGCATGTAGATTTTGAATTTTATCAGATATTTTAGGTTTCGTCTCCAAGATTTCTGCAACAATCTACAAGATTTTCCCTTTCATTCTGATTCCATTCAGTGGTGGGCATTCTCTTGGCTGTTTAGTGTTTCTCGGTTCTCTTTAAACACTGAGCATATGTGCGTATGGTTGTCAGGCACTTGGGTTTACTTTTCTGTGTATTTTCTAATCTTTTCCTTTTCTTTTGTATCCTCCAGGTTGTTACACTTTGAGCAGTTAATCATCTACAAAGTTTCTTCCTGATTCACATATGTTCTCTATCTATCACATCCATCTTCAACATTGCAATTTCTTCTTTTTAAAATTGTTAACTAACCAATCTTAATATTGTTTACAGGCCAGAATATTTTATTATCTCTTTAAAATGAATTTGTTATTATTAGTACTTAGAAACACTGTATGAACAAGTCTTGCATTGATACCCCCATTTCCCTCCTCCAT